>QLOD02114603.1:0-22348 GCA_003260245.2 Sideroxylon spinosum | reverse complement strand
AGATAATATCAAGCAGTTACGATAATATTATAATTCTTTAATAATTATCTCTTATTATTTTATTTATTAAATAAGAGATAAAATCAAGAAGTTTGGATAATACCATACTTATTATATAAAGTACTCCATAGAGCCTTTTACCATCGTAGGTTAGTAGTACGCCATTCTTTTGATTTGAAAATGTAGTTTTGGACCAGATTGATGAGTGTCACACACACCAGAATGAGA
The DNA here is from genome assembly GCA_003260245.2 of Sideroxylon spinosum. Taxonomy (NCBI): domain Eukaryota; kingdom Viridiplantae; phylum Streptophyta; class Magnoliopsida; order Ericales; family Sapotaceae; genus Sideroxylon; species Sideroxylon spinosum. The sequence continues at coordinate 22,120 of QLOD02114603.1, read as the reverse complement.
TTTTTCTAAGGCTTGTGTAGCTTCAACCCCTCCTAGGTAATGGGGGAAAATTCCTTCGAATGAACGACGATAGAGTGTATCTTTGTAGTAGACAAATCTTGAAGCTCGGTGTTTTATATCTGTTCTTCTGTGTGGATCTTCTGGTAACTTTTGATGGAGTAGGTAATCAACAAGTGGTTGACACCAATCATTTTCTTCAATTTCAAAGATTGGTATTGCATTTACGTCTCTTTCATCATCATCTTCGTCATCGAAAAGTGGAGGAATGACTCATTTTTGACAAATTGGGATTCACGTCTCTTGATCAGGCAGTGCAAGTGTGGAAGCAAGCTGTGCCAGAGAATCTACTTGGTTATTATCTTTTCTCGACACGTGTTTCAAGGTGACACCGCCAAGCCATCTTATCAATCTAGTTGCATAGTCATAGTAAGGAACAAGCTCAGGCTTTCTTCCTTCTTAAATGTTTAGCAGCTGATTGATTATCAATTTTGAATCTCCATATACATTGAGTTTTAATTGCTTCATTTCAACAGCCATTTCTAACCCAAGTATGAGCGCTTGATATTCAGCTTCATTGTTTGAACAAAGTTGTGTAAGAGTGAAGGCATAAGGTAAGACATCTCCTTCAGGAGTGAGAAACACTATACCAGCTCTTGCACCATTGCGCTGAGCTACTCCATCAGAATACATCTTCCAAGGTTGCCGAACTTCCATAAAAAGGACATCTTCATCTGGTAGTTCTTCTGATAGCTCCCAATCAGCAGGTATGGGATGATCAGCTAAGAAATCAGCTAAGGCTTGTCCCTCAATAGCCTTCTAGGGCATATAAATGATCTTAAATTCTTGAAAAAGAAGAGACCATCTTGCTAGTTGATCAGATAAGACTAGCTTCGACATGATGTACTTGACAGGATTGGCTTTAGAGATGAGATAAATAGTATGAGCTTGAAAATAATTTCGTAATTTTTGAATTGCAAACACTAGGGCCAAACACATCTTTTCAATTGGCTAGTAATTCAGCTCATTGGGGGTCATCATTCTACTAAGATAGTAAAGTGCATTTTCTTTTTCCTTTTCATTTTCTTAAGCGAGTAAAGCCCCAACAGATCATTTTTGTTTAGCAATGTATAATACTAATGGCTTCCCAGGAATAGGAGTGGCTACTACTGGTGATTTTATCAAATAATCCTTAATGCTTTTAAAGGGATTGCTGCATGTTTCATCCCATTCGTACGGGACCCCTTTTTTCATTAGTCAGCTGAATGGTTGACAACGACCAGCTAAATTTGAAATGAAGCATCGAAGATAGGCCAATCACCCCTGGAGGCTCTTAAGCTCATGAATATTTCGAGGTTCAGGCATCTTCAAGACAGTGTCAATCTTTGTTTGGTCTATTTCAATACCGCGATGACGTACAATGAACCCAAGGAATTTTTTGGAGGTAACATTGAAGGTGCATTTCAAGGGATTCATCTTGAGCTGGTATCGACGTAGGTGGTCGAAAACTTTCTTTAGATCTTTGAGATGATCTGCCATCTTTCTTGACTTCACAACAAGGTCATCCACGTAGCTTTCAATATTTTGGTGAAGCATGTTGTCTCTTCTGCGTTTTTTAATCCAAACGGCATTACTTTGTAACAGTATATGCCTTTGGGCGTACGAAAAGCTGTCAACTCTTCGTCTCATTGTGCCATGCGAATTTAATTGTAGCCAGATGAGCCATCTATAAAGGATAAGGCCTCATGACCAGTAGTAGCATCCACCATGAAATCTATTAATGGGAGAGGAAAATCATCTTTTTGGCAAGCATGGTTGAGGTCTCGAAAGTCGACACATACTCGAATTTGTCTGTTCTTCTTTTTAACAGGTACAATACTCGAAATCCAAGTTAGATATTTGACTTTTCGAACAAATCCAGCCTCAGTGAGTTTATTGACTTCGACTTCAATCCTTGGAACCAATTCGGGTCGGAATCGAAGCTGAGCTTATTAATTGGTCGAACACCCTGCTTTACTGTTAAATGATGAACAACATCTTTACGGTCTAACCCAGGCATTTCTTTGTACCTCCAAGCAAAGACATCCTTATACTCTATGAGAAGCTCAACGTAAGCTTTTTCTTCTTTAGGGATTAGGGGAGCACTTACATAAATAGGTCTAGGGTCTTCTGGTGTACCAAGATTGATTTCTTTCAAGTCATCAATAGTGGACTTAACATCTTCTTCAAGTTCTGGCGAAGCATCTTCAAATTCCTCTTCTACTTGAATTTTTCCATCACTTGCACTCATGTTAAATGAGTATTTAACATTTTCTTCATCAAAAAGAGCAATTGATGTCTCAGTGGAAGATCTCGTGACTATTACTGTTTATCGCTTCACTTTTAATTCTTCCTCAGCTGTCACTATCAAGGCTGTATGACGCCTCATGTGAGATGGTATTTTGCTTCTGAGATTTTTGGGGTCTTCTAAGATAACATTAGTATTTTCTTTTTTCTCAATAGTCTTCATAGATATTCCCAGTCTACTCTTAATAGATCTTCTAGGCGCAGGAGATGCGATGACTTCATTTAATGCTAAATTTTCTGCCCCCAGTCGATCAAAGGCTGAGTCTTTTAACTTTATCTTTCCTATGCGATCAAAAACTGATACTCTTGGACTTGAGGCCTCCAAGCAATGAGACGCTAACATTTACCAATTTGCTTCTTCCAAACGTTTAAAGACAGAAGGTTTGACTGGTACTAGTGATTCCTCTTCCTCAGCAGTAATATAGTTGGCTGATTTCTTTATGACGATATGCGCTGGAGCAGGTGGACTGAGACAATGGCCTGACTGAGAATTCTGTACCGCATATCCTTGTTGCTTCAGCATCTTTTGGTTGAGTTTAATCCATGCCCATTTAGTCCATCAGCTTCTGGTAGTAGCTTTCCTAAGGTAGAAGACTCCTTTAGATTGTATCCAGCTTTTGCAAGAAGTTTATATGCGTTCGGATCGAAACCCTCATTTGTGCGAGTTGAAAGAAAGTCACCATGCTCTAATTGAGGACTTTGTCTCGGTCGAACAACTCCTGGAATTACCATAGTCACCTTCGTTTGATTGATGCTTATGATGGGAAGAGTTAATCGCCCCAAGGCTTAGTCATCAACTTTTCGAGCCTTCGTGCATATCGAAGTACTGGGGTGGCATTCTCAGAGGTTTTCATGTCACATTTCTCATCATCGCTTTTGATGGGCTTGTTGATTTTCTTCTTTTCATCAGTAATCTTACCATTCTTGTCGTCTAGGGGATTAACACTTTGTTGCAACTTGTACGTTGATGTAGTACTCACTGGTTGTAGTTCTTCTACCACCGTATGTGCTAAGTAGAATTTAGCATCAGCAAAGTGTGATTCAGCTTCAGTGAATGGCTTCTCATCAGTTACAATCTTTCTGATCTTATTATCACAGCAGTACTTGAGGCACTGATGACGAATAGAAGGAACCACACCATATTCATGAATCCAAGGTCAACCCAATAACATATTCTTTGAAGTTCTGGCATCAATCATGTGAAACAATGCATTTGATGTCATGTCGTCAATGAGCAAACTGAGACGGATTACCCTAATCGCTCTCTACCCCTTTTGATTAAAACCTTGAATCATCAAGTAACTATGTGATAATTCATCCATTCAAGCAACTATGTGATAATTCATCCATACCAATGCCTAATTCTTTCATCACACGAAGAGGGAGAATGTTAACTACTGATCCATCATCAACGAGTATTTCATTCAATCTTTGCTCGCGTGCATAGCCAGAGATGAAAAGAGGACGACTGTGTGGTGTTGAACGAAGTAGAAGATCTTCGTCTGAGAAATTTAGGTTCTTCATACCAGCCATAGATGTATCACTGCAGGTTTCAAATTTGAGCTCCTCTGGCGTTTGCATAGGTGTTGAGGACGATTCAACTCTTTCTTCCGTTGATTCTCCTATGCTTACTACGTGGCATTCAACGGTCTTAAGATCATGTCGATCAACTTTCTACCAAGATTCTAGAAGGAACTCCCATAAAGTAATGGGAGTACGTTGTGGTTGAACAAAAGTCTCAACTATTATAATTGATGATTTTTGGGCTTTGTTCTTCCTATATTGAGAGCGGTGTGACTTTGACTTGCTCTTTCTTTTGGAAGTGATGAGTGTCCACCCTTCTTCAGCTGAATCAATGGCTTCTTCTACAGTACTCTCACTTATCATTGGTAGTGCAGGAGAACTAGGTTGACATATGGCCATTTTTATTGGATCAAATGATCCAAATCAAACTTCAAACTTAGAAATCAAAGTTTCAAGTGTAGGATCAGCGAATCCAATCATAGCAGCAGTTTGGTCGATGGCCACCACCTTATGTTCTTCTTACAGAAGGATCTTTCCTTGGCTTGCCAACTGCATGATCTTTTCCTTGAGAATGAAACATCGCGTAATAGAATGACTAATTAACCGGTGATACTTGTAATAGTTCGGATCATTAACTTTATCAGCTTCTTCAGGGCGCTTTATCTCTGGAAGTTCAATGAGCTTTAGTTTTAACAAATCCTCGAGCATTCGAGGACCTTTAGAATTTGGAAACGAATACTCCTTTGTTTGCATTTCCTCGAGCGTAAGTCTTTTCCATCCTCTTCCTTGGTCGGGTTCGGCTTTCCCTGTATCTTTCTTCTTAGGTTTGTTTGAAGTTTTAAACGATATAGAAATCTTCAGTGGTGTAGTGGAAACGGATATGGATTCTCTGTTGGTTGGTTTAGAGAAAGTCTTGCCCCCTTTGCGATTATTTTCTGTTTGCTTCCTCCTTTCTGAGACTCTTGAATTCGTAATCCTTGATTACCGCTTGCTACAATACTGAGCTCCATGTCATGAGCATGAGTAGCCAATTCTTCAAAAGCTTTAAGGCTTGATGCCTTGAAGGATGTAATGAAGCCCCTAATGCATGCTCTGAATGCACGTCTCAATTGCCGAAGCTTTAGATAGCCTATCCTTGCTGTTGAGACTCAGATTTCACTATTTGTTGATGAAGTCGATGACGGGTTCTTCTTTCCATTGGTGGGCATTGGTGAGCTCAATCATACTCACGGTACGGCGGGTGCTGTAGAATCTGTTGAGAAATTCTTGCTCTAGTTGATCCTAACTGTTAATGTTTCCAGCCTCTAGATCGCAGTACAAATCAAATGATTACCATTGAGAGTTCGAATGAACTGTTTGACCAGAAGCTCTCCTTCAGTTCCAGCGTTGCTGCAAGTTTTCACAAAGTGAGCGATGTGTTGTTTTGGATTTCCTTTGCTGTCAAATTGTTGGAATTTTGGGGCTTGGTAACCAGCAGGCATCTTCAGTTGATCAATTCGATGGGTGTAAGGCTTGGCATATGTGAGAGAAGATCTTGGCATTTGCTCGCTCTTTTCTTTGAGGGTGCCCAAGATGAACTCCTTCAATTGAGCAATGGGGATGAAATCATCAGCAGAAACCAGTAAGCTTTTCGGAGTTTCTTCTTGCTTACTAGATGATTCTGAAAGTTCTTGTAATTTTAAGGGAGTAGGAGTTTGGCCTGATTCTCCAGCGTTGTTCAACTTATTCATGATTGCTTCATTCTGTTGATCACGTTCTTATACTGCTTTGTATAAGTTCTCCACAATCTTCGATAGCGAGTTAACTTATTCCTCTAACGATGTCGTATTTGTCATCATCACATTCATAGCTGTTGAGCTTTGAGAACTGGCGAAATCATGTGCTTGAACTTTGACTGTCGAGTTTCTGAAGGTGAGTTGGATTTAGATCTAATTGAATCATCAATTTTCTTTTGGCTAGATTGTAGCTTGAAGCTTGAGTCAGACCCTTAAGACATGAAAGGATGCAACAGAGCCTTCTCTGGACTTGTTGAAACGACTTCCTTCTGTTTTATAGTAGCATCTTCTTTGCCCTCTGGAGGACTTGATGATGCGGATGTTGTCTTCAACGAACTTGAGTTGAAAACAAGTGTTGATTTTGGTAGCAACGGGTTTTGCTTCAGTACTTCACCCATGGCTTTTGCCTTACTTCGTGTGACCGGGCCAATGCTTTGAGCAGTAGACCTCGAGGTGGTGTTTCCGGAAGTGGATTTGGAGCCTTCGAACAGTCGTTCTTGGGAGCCATTGAGAGTTCGGTTGATTTGGTTTGATGAAGAGAGGAGATGAGAGGCAAAGAAGGTCCCACTGGGCATACCAGAAATTTGTACACACAAATTTCATGTTTGGAAATAAAATAGGAAATTACAGTAACAAATTGAATTTTATTGATGTAGAAAAAGTGGAATACAATCTCTGGGAATTTCTAATCAAAGAAAAATCCTCTGATTCTTCTCTTCAAAGCGTTGATGCGAGGGCTTGAAACTTGATCTCGAATCAGCACTTGTGTTCTTGATTCTTGTTCTTGATGCTCGAGAATCTGTGAGGCTTTGGCAGCTTTATCCAGCAGAGTCTCTTTATCGGCAAAAAGAATCTCTCTTTCTCTTTGGTGGTGACCCCTAATTATATATGTGGAGGGGAGAGAGTCATAGTAGAATTCAACCACTCCAAGATAATTATCTCATTATTATTTTATTTAATAAGAGATAATATAAAGGAGTTAAGATAATATTATGATTCTTTAATAATTATCTCTTATTATTTGATTTATTAAATAAGAGGTAAAATCAAGGAGTTTGGATAATACCATACTTATTAAATAATTAGATCTTATTTATTTATTTTTTTAAGAGATAAATATTAATAAGTATTAATTATCTTTAGTAATAAGCCTGCTGACAAATGACTCAATTTGATTGGTTGAGTCTTCTCATTTTCGGACTGCATCACTTTTAAACGTGACGGCTTGTCTTTTGTCCACTTGTGTAATTTTGTTAAAATCCCCCACAAGACACGTGGTAAGATTTAATTTGATAATTTAATAGGGAATTTATTTGATACATGGCTATTTTTGATTAGCAAAATTTTATGTGTCTACAGTAGCAATCATATAATTAGTTATTACTTATTTTAACTTCTATTTGTTTAACATCTAATTATAATTTAAGTTATAAAACTTATTTTAACTACTATTTGTTTAACATCTAATTATAATTTAAGTTATAAGGAGATGCAGAACAAGCTATCAAGAATCCATCCTTTAAGGGACTACTAATCTTTTAGAACTATTAAAAAAGCCATCAAACAAGGTTCCTTCATGCCATCTTTGAGACTCTTGCTTGCTCTGGAAACCGGAAATGCAAGAGGAGGACAGGCATGTGCCTTCTTCATTCACTGATCAACCTGACATTTATTAAATCCTTCGTTTTCAACCTTACATGGAATATTTGTTTGAATTGTTACCAAATCAAGATCAGGGAGGGACCTGAGAAGGGTTCTCTTTGCTCTTGCTCCGGCTTCTTGCTGAGAAAAAAGAACTAAATCATTATTGTATAAATAAGTGGTTATCCTTAAGAAATGAAAGAGGATGGTGAAAGAACTTTTCAAAGCCCTTTTCGGAAATTGTACTAGTCATCCAAAAGATTATATAATTTTTTCCTTTTATAAACAGAGGCTCGTTAGGGAATAAGGATTTTTTTTTTTTTTTTGGTGCTATGTAGGCCGTTTTCTGTTACAAGGGCTATTCACCTCGATATGGCTTAGCTTTGATGGAATGAATTAAGGACTAGATATTATTACATGGAAGAACGGTTTATAAAATGAATTGATCCATGCATGATAAGTCGATTAGGATAGAAACCTCAAATCCTAGCTTTATTTTCTCAAATATCCTCTAGATATTTATTTAAGTTATAGTGGGTTAAGGGTTTAAAGTGTTTCCAACGTTTGGGGTGTGATGCACTTTTTAACCCTCCTTAGCAACGCATAAATTCCTGATATCTGAATGAATCATTCTAATGCACTTTTGGGTAGGCAATAGATGTTTTTCATTCAATGCTATGAATAATTGTTGGAATTAGGAACGCAGCGGAATAGTTTTTAAAAAATTTCAGATCGTTCATGCGTGAAATAACATAAATTTCGTATACCATTGTATTCAAAATACAAAAACAAATTAAAATCGTTAAAAAAATGGACTATTCATCGTTTGTTGATTTGATCTTAATTTCTTGAATAACTGTGGCTTTCTGATGGTTAAGACTCCTTAGCCACTTTTTTTTCCTGTCAGGATACTCTTAGTAATTTTCTATTGTCTTGGGTTGTGTGGGTGACTAAAAAGACTACTCTTTTATACAAGTAAGAGTAGGGACCTAGGTGCAAGTAAAATTAAGTTGGCTAATTAAGAAATTACCCATAATTATCTCATAATTATGAATATCCCCTCATAATAATACCTTACTCTAAAAAGGTATAATTGAACTCCAAATCTAGTCCACTGAAATAATCTTATAAAACACCTTATTCACTCTTTAATTCTGTAATTAAGCCCCTGTACCAAATATTAAGACATTTAGAATTAAGAAGCTACCTAATTCTATAGCATAGCTTATATATATTTCTCATTATTGTTTATTCGTTGTCTTCCACACTAACATTTTATATTCAGAGTCACTACTCTAATGATTGAGATAAATCATTTTATCAAATAAAAATCTAAAATGTGATAGTTTTTAGTTGAGATATCCGCATCTCATTACTGACTACGAACAAATCTAGATTAATTAATACTTAGATTTATATCTTCTGTGTATAAAACACTTCCATTCACATGAATCAAGTTTCGTAATCAATCAGGGATTACATTCATCACATGAAATACATGCATCCATACAAAATCAGTGCATCATCTAATAAATAACTTTAGAGCATACATCCCAACAAACTTCCAATTGTAAAGTCTTTGTAGGTAAACCCTTGGCGAAGAGATCAGCTAAGTTATCTGTTGATGTAATCTTGGTCATAATGACCATATCCACTACAAAACCAATATCTTATCTAGTACACAATGTAGCATACAAGAGGCTTCCTACTACTAGAGTATATGGAACTACCTTTATATGCACCTCTTCTAGAGGTGTCTTAGGACACTGGCTATTAGATAGAGGTACTCCATACCAAAGTACCATATACCTCTAGGATTTATACATAGCATACCAGCATTATTCCCAATGAGTAGAATGTCATTCACTTAATAAGAGTAAAAACACCACCTCACTTCCCTACTTATCTTATATACACAAAGTTCATTTAGGTTTTGATCAAAAACCAAGTGACTTGATTGCTTGACCAAATTGGATGGTCCAACCCTCATACCATATGCATTTGGTCTTTAGCTATGAACCTATCTGGCCTTCTCTTTCTCTTGTAGACCTACTTATAGCCAATACAGTTAACATTGGTGGATGGTTTTACAAGTTCCCAAACTTGATTAGAGTGCATATATTCCATTTTGCCTTTCCTAACAGTTTTTCAGGAACTTGCTTCTCATCATAAAATAGCCTTATTATAATTGAAAGGATCATGTTATTGTTCTCCTCAGAGAGATTCTCCTAAGAACTTGTACCTATTAGGTTCTTTGACAATCCTCCAGCTAAAGAATCCTGGGAAATACCATATTGACTACTTGTGGAATAGAACTATCTACTATCTTTAGCTAAACTCTGGCTTTGGGTTTCTAGTGTATTAGATAATCTTCCCCTAGAAAAATAGCATTCGTATTAACAAATACCTTCTACTCTCTAAGATTATAAAATAGTAAACCCTTTGTTCCTTTTGGATGCCTTATGAAATAGCTTATATCTGATCTCAACTCCAACTACTAGTCTTGGAAGCAAACTTAGTTGGTATAGAATTCTAAATATGTATAACTATTTGAATCGTGTATCCCCAAAAGAATATAAGTCAAAATAACTCATCATTGATCTTATCATATGTTAAAGAGTTTTGTTCCTTCTTTTAGCTACACCGTTCTCCTGAGGCATGCCCGGTGTAGACAACTTAGGTAAAGTCTTATTATCCAACAATTATTTATTAAATTCACTAGAGAGATAGTTACCACCTCGATCAGATCTGAGTGACTTTATGTTCTTATTTAATTACTTTTCTGCCTCAGCCTGAAACTCTTTAAACTTTTCAAAAGCTTCAAACTTGTGGTACAACAGATTAACATAATTATACCTATATTAATAATCTATGAAAGTGATGAAATACTCATAACCTCCCTGAGCTCTGACATTTAGAGATCTAAATATCTATGTGAACTAACTCTAATAAATCTTCAGCTTTGTTCCTTTTTCAAAAAGGGTCCTTGGTCAATTTACCCTCTAAACAAGATACACATGTTGGTAATGAATCCATTACCAATGAAGATAAAGTACCTTTCTTTACCAATCTTTGTATCTTATTTAAATTAATATGACCTAGTCTCAAATGCAAAAGATATGTGGGATTAGATGAATAAACTTTTGTTTTATTATTTGGTAAAACAAATGATAATGACGATGGGTTGCTGCTTTCTACATCATGAATTTCATTCACATGTGGAGTAATTAAACATAAACCATTTATTAACGTACCATGGCCAATGAAATAACTATTCAATCTTCTAAACTCTAGATTAAAAAAAAAAAAAATTAAATCAAACATCTTCTAAGGCTAGGTATGTAGAGACAATTTTCTAAAATAATAGTTCTATTAAAAAAATTTAAACTAATTGCTCTTATAGAAATTACAGCAACTCTATTATCATCCCTAAAGAACAGGCAAACCTGTCCACTTAACCTCTTAGTTTCCTGAAACCCCTGCAATGAATTACAAATGTGATTGGTTGCCTTGGAGTACTCACACCAAGAATATGCAGTAACCCCTAAAAAGCTTACTTTAATAATAAGTGATTTAAGCAAACCTGGACACTTCTATGCTAGATAGGTAGAACAGTTCCTCTTCCAATGTCCTTCCTTGCTGTATTGAAAACATTTTCTCTTTGACTTGGTATAACACCGAGCCATCTTATCAGCCTTCACCCATTTTGTATGACTAGATATTTAGTATTAAGGATATATTTGTACCCTCAACAGTGAATACAATATAAAGGTTCTGTTTCTAATCAACATAGTTTGACCTAGTGAGTTTGTTTTCGTTGAGTATGATAGTGAGAGTATTAAAAGATGACATCTTATAAAAATGCATGAAAAGCCTTAGGTATGGATGAAAAAAATAATTATGTTTTTGTTTTCATTACTGATCGCACTTGCATATGGTGTTATACTCTTAAGTATAAGAGGTCGGTCCTTGTTTAGTCCATATGAGTTCTATCCCATCTCCACAGGGAGGGTTGTGTTAAGAGAACTAGATTCGTTCTTTTATTTAGTAGGTGAAACCTAATTTACTCTAAACTATGTTTGGATTTTAGGGAAAGTTTGATTATGGTTTAGGTTGAGAATGGTGGAGTGAAAGAATTGTTACACTAAATTAAAATGAAAATATTAAGAATAAAGTAACTACGACAATCTTTACTTCAAATCAAATCAGTTGTGGGATGGTAGTGGTTTACTCAAATACATTGATAACTCAACCTAGCAATTGCACATGCGTTGCTAGGTTAAAGGATATTCCTTTAAAACCTAATTTATGGAACTCAAGGTAAGTGGATGCTTTGAAAGTAGTTTTGGACTCATCACGACACTGAATCGAGGACCTAATGTGCACGAGTGTTAACTTGTAACTAGACTTTCATTATAACTCTGGTGAATTGATTTCTTAAGAAAACCTTGAGTTAAGGTTTTAGGAAAAAATTTCACAAGTCACTGGGACAGTGAACCAACCATCCGATGTGCACGACTGGAAAGTTGTAATTGGAGTTACAATTATAGCATGAGTGACAATGTTTCGGTAGAACCCAAAGCTTAGCAAGATGATTCCATTGATTAATAAAATAATTTTTTACATTGAAAACAATTTACATTTGAGCTCACCGAACTACCACACCAACCATTAAAAGTTTGAAGCCAAGAATATAACTATGCTACGAACATGATGGAAACAAAACTACAAACAGAAAATAATTCATTGAAAAAGGAAAGCATCAAATGAATAAAGGAAAAAAAAAGTAAAAAAATGATTCAACAATAAAGTAAAGAAGACACTTTAAATAAAATTACAACCATTAGAGAACAATCCAAAAGGGTAATTGAAAGCTTTAATCCCAAATCTTAGCTAAATTAACCTAATCTAACCCTAATATAATATAGGCTAAAGTAAAGTAGAAAGGAAAGAAAATAACAAGTACATTTGGAGAGATATATCTTAAATCTTAGTTACAATGCCCAATTATAGGCTTATAAGAAATTAAGGGTAAAATAGGAATTACACAAGCAAAACGAAACTCCAAAATAAGATGGGAGGGGGGTCCTGTGCACTCAAGATAAAACTAGCATGTGCCTGGGACAATTTCACTAAGTGTTTGATGAAAAACCACAAAATGCTAAAATACCTAAAATTCGGCTCTCGACGGGTGCATAGAATGGTTTGTTCATGAGACAAAGCATAGCTGGGCACACGCTCATGGCGGGCACTCGAGACAAGTTTTTGGCATGCTCACGGCATGGTGGATGCCCAGGAACTATCTTGGTGTGCGCTTGGTGAACAGTGCTTCTCAGACAGCTTGCTATGCCCGACATCTAATGCAATTTTGACCTTGAAGACAATTGAATTAGGCTTCAGTAAAGAATAAACATCATATCACTTCAAGTCTTCTTTCCAATCCAAAATGAATTGCATCAATCGGAGCTATGAGTGAAACTTTATGGTCTAAACACTGATTGGGTGTTAAGTTGGAACTTCAATTGCACACCACTTCGACCATTTTGAACTTCAAATCATGTTCTTCTCCTTGGTAGCTATGGTAATTGATCTTATACCTTGTGATGGCTCTTGGGAAGTTGAAAAAGTCTTGAGAGTCATTGGTTATATCGGCATTTGTGTCTTGAGGTTTTTTTTTCGTGTACGCTAATTGTTCAGTGAAATGCCCCAAAAAACTGCAAAGCCTATTCTTGCACTTCCTTACTCCAGATTTCTTTAGCTCCTCCTCACAAGCACCCTTAGTATCTTTAGGCCTAAAATGCCACTTTATATCAATTCAAACACACAAACATAAAGAATGTATGGAAATAAGTTAATTAAGCTAAAATCTTGCCCAATAACAACATTAATGCATAACTAGTATCGGCAAGTGACCGACCCTAAAATGTGTTTGGGTTCTTCTCAAGTGCAAGAGGGTAGCCATAGTTTTAAACTCAGTGAGTCTGAGGTTGAATTCACAGGGAGCCTATAGTATTTAGTTTTTAGGTTATAAAGGGAATTTAGGGTTTAACGTAAAAGAGGTTTGATATTCAGTTAAGAAAATCTTAGGATTTAACAGAAATAAAGCAAAAAATAAGCAAATGAAATTAAAACTGAAAATTAAATTTACTTTAACAATTCAATTATATTTAAATTTTCTTTTAAATTTTAGAATAAATTGAAAATAATTTAATCAACTTAATTACTACGACAATCTGAATTGAATAATGAAATCAATAATAAAGAAGTCCTTGATTCAACTTGCAAGTCCGGGTAGTTCACTACTTTACTTTGGAATGTTTACTTTCAAAACTGAAGCTCGGTTTTGTTTAAAAATTACTGAGAATATTTGAATCAGAAACCAATACCAGTGATTTCAACGAATATGGTTGAAGGTTTTTGTTTTCAAAAGCTTCTTAAACAAATGAATTTGGAGTTTTAACTTGAAACCTATTTATAATCTTGTCAGAAAAATATGTAGATAATTATAATCAAAAACCCATACCCGTGATTTCAACGAATATATTTAAATATTTTTATTTTCAAAACAAGTTAAAATAGATTTAAAATTGTTGATCCCTATGAATGTTCCTTCGAAACCCATGCGAAGGATCTACGTATATCCCAGAGTATTTTTGTGAACTACCATTCCTTGATTCGTTGAATCAAGAACTAGGCTTTCTACGTTGACATTATTTTAGCTGAAACGAAAAAAATAAACACGTAAATCATTATCCGATCTATCAATTGAAACCTAAAAATCATATATTAAAATACTCAAACGAAGATAACTTACACGGAAATCAACTCTGAAAAAGCGTAAGATAAAAGAAATGCTACAAAAAATAGGAACACATCGTACGAATTCATTAAAACTCTTTAAACTAATGTAAAAACTCTCTTAAAAAGTTCTCTCAAGCAACATGAAAAGAATGAAAAGATGAATCATAATCCTCCCTTCAGTTGGCCGTGTAGAGGTATTTATAAAGGGTTCATCAAAAACCTTAAAATTTAAGTAAACCATGCGCCCATTATGTCTTGGTGGTCTGGACCGTCTAGGGAGTTGTCTGGACCACGGAATGGTCATTGCTCTCGGTGGTCCGGACCATCTGGGGAGTGGTTCGGTCCACAGAGTGGTCATTACTCCTAATTTCTTTCTTCTTCAGTCCGGGTCTTTAGGCTTGTCTGGACCATCCTTGGTAAAGCTTGAACCACAGGATTCCTTTCATCCTTTACGTCATCTACAATGTGAAAAAATTCAATGTTTTCATTCTTTTTCCTACAATTAACAGAATAAAACTTATAAATTACAAATTAACATTAAAACCTTAGATTTAAACATGTAAATGGATTAAAATTATCAAAATATAGAGTTAGTAATTACACTTTTCAAGTGTAATCACATCCCCCAACTTAAACATTGCTAGTCCCTAGCAATGCTCTTTATTAAAATGAAATGCAACTACTAACCTATTTCTCTTTTCGTTGGAAACACGGCTGCACTTAGCAAGTGCAGCAAGCCCTTTAAAACACTAGGCTCCCCGTAGTGGACGAGTAAGGTCTCGTGAGGGTTTGTAGTGGATTTATCCACAAAATTCTATGGTATAGTCTCAAAGTGTTACAAAGTGATCAAGCTCAAAAATGAATAATGCTTATGCCCAACAAGTCACAAAATCCAAATATCATGTGTAATTTCCAAGTGTTATGAATAAATGTATGGACTATTGAATTTGGAAAAGCTTGTGTGCACAATTGCTTTATTTATTCAACAAGGTTGCAAGAGCATAAACGGAGTTAAGTTTTGACTTCAAACACTGACAGGGTGCCACTCATGAAAAGAAATTCACTTATCAAGGGTTCACATATACCTATTAGCATACGATGCTGTCTAGTTACACATAATCACACAAATAAGTAAGTGAACTAAATCAAAGTTCAAATTGGATAGCTCACACAAATGTTCCAATGTGTGCATGATATTACATCACACAACCTACATAAGATCATAACATGTACAATATAAGAGTTGCTTGCTTAGAATCCACTAGGTCTTTCTTATGGTTGTAACTTGGCCAGGGGTAGTGGTTGACAATGGAAGATATGGAAATCAAAGTACATGTCTTGGGATAAAGATGTTCAAGTGTATACATGTCCCAAACTACCCATATCGTTTCCAACCTCACCAAAGACCCCAACAAGAAGCTTATTCATACTAAATACTACCCTTTAGACAATCGCAAATATTTCAAATGGTGTACAAGTCTCATAATTTCATAAACAACAGTAATGAAATTTTTTTTGTTACTATTTTGTTTAATCTAGTAGATCCGACACCTGACTCGGTATTTAGAGTCGCGTAGCTAGTTAGGGTAGTGAATGGTAAGTCCCAATTTTTAGCGTAAGTCGTTGACAGACCTAGGGTGAAAGGTTTATTTAGATTTTCTAAAATAGAATAGAAATTTAAAATTTATATCATGGAATTTTTATCTAGATCTATGTCGAGGGCATCAAGTTCATCTCAAGATAGTATTATAATAAATCAAGAAGAACATAACATCCAAAATATACAATATCCAGAAGAATCCTTTACACCCCACAGATCTTCTTGCTCTTTTATTCCAACATCAAGCAATTATGAAGCTCTTAAAATAAAACATTCAAAAATCTTGGATGTTTTATTTCCGAAAAGAATTCAACCAAACCTTTCCTATATGATTCGCTGAATAGTGGAATATATTTGGACCAGTTCTAGATATATTACCCAAACCAGCCCGTCAAGGTCTCCAGATTTATCAAGACAAATTTAAAATTCCATCAAACCATCCTACGAACAAATTTCCCCATTTATTTAATTTCTTTAAAACATTCTCCCTTGCCTGGGTTGTCCAATGGGAATATGTTCATCAAGGTCCAACCATTTCTTCCCTGGTCCGAAGATTTAAGGTTAAGTGGTGGGATTAGTTCAAAATTGACAAGGTAACTCCTGTCGCCATTGATAAATATTTCCATCAACATCCAGCACTGGTATCATCAACAACACCCCAGTTCTTACTTCAGAAAAGCAAGAATTTATCAAAACTGGCATCAGCAGCATCTAAAGAGGAATTAAAGATACAGCTTTTGCAAGCTCTGGAATCCCTATCCGAGCATGATCAAGCATCCGGAGAGGACTCAAATTCCTCCACAGAAAGCTTCAGCTCAGTTAGTTTGGGCAATGACAATGAAGACGACTGCTATAGAATCCTCTCACCTATCAAACAATCTGCCTCACAAGCAAGCATCAAGAAGAAGGGAAAATCCAAAGTTCGGACATGACCCTACTTCAAATTCGTCATTGTCAAACCAAGCATCATCATGACACCAGCAACAACTCATCAAGTCACAAGCTCTAGTTCTTGTAGCATCACATGCATGGGACACTGCAGCTCTCAGACTTTATATCAGTTTTATCAAAGTTGTAATTATTTTTGCTTTTACTTTTTCTTTATGTAACAATCAAAACTTTATGTCATATATGTATCATTGAGTTACCGGCGCTTTATCACTACCCAACAAGGGAAAAACTGTGACCGGATTCCCTCCCGAGGCTCTTCCCTCCATTATAAAAGCCGAAGCTCTCTCATGGAGAGGCAGAAGTTTTTTTTAAAAATCTAGTTATCACTATCGGAGAGAAGCCTTGTATTACCAACCTTCCTCTCAATCCTTCTCCATCTCTATTGATATATCAAGTTCTTTAGAAGATAAACTTCTTACAAGTAAGTTTTATCTATTAAGAACCATCTTTTGTATTTTGAAAAGCATCAATAAAAACATCATTTTGATATCATTTCTATATGTCTGTATCATGTATGCATTTATTTATCTTAAACGAGTTCTTACAAATAACAGAAAAAATCAAAAATATTTAAAAGATTATCTAAATCTTCTATATCTAGATTCTCATAGACAAAGTAGAAATATTCCTCTTATCATTGATTCTGTTTTTGAAGATTTAGCTTATATTAAAGCAGAAGAAAAAATAATTCTATCTAAAATAAAAAAATTTGCATATTAGGTTATTTTGTTCATACTTTTCACACTTTATTAAATATCTGCTGTTATAGTGTTCTTTGTGTTTTATAATATTGCTATTCCCTGGGTAGTACATGGTATCAGAGCCATAAGTATAGTGTAAGGACTGTCATCTTAGAAATTTTGAATTTTTATCCCTATTTTGCTTAATCTAGTAGATCCGACGCCTGACTCGGTATTTAGAGTCGCGTAGCCAGTTAGGGCAGTGAATAGTAAGTCCTGGTTTTTGGCGTAAGTCGTTGACAGGCCTAGGGTGAAAGGTTTATTTAGATTTTCTAAAATAGAATAGAAATTTAAAATTTATATCATGGCATTTTTATCTAGATCTATTTCTAGGGCATCAAGCTCATTTCAAGATAGTAATATAATAAATCAAGAAGAAGATAACATCCAAAATATACAATAACCCATATCAAACTGGAAGATTCCAGATGTTCCTATCAAAGAAGTCTATCATATCAAAAAATGGTCATTTTCTTCAGATTTTCTATCAAGACAGTTGAACAAACTGTCCCTTTTATATCTGAATGTCAATCTATTAAGCTTCGTGACTCTAAGATCATCAAAAAACATCAAGAAAAATATTCTTATATCCATTTTGGATTAGTCCAAGTGGCTATCCAACCCTTGACCCGTAGTGGGTTAAACACATCAATTTCACTTTGTCTTAGGGATCAAAGACAATGCAAATTTTTGTCTTAGGGATCAAAGACAATGCAAATTTCAGGATTCCTTGCTAGGAGTCATTGAAACAAGTCTGTATAATGGTCCAGTTTATTTCAATTGTTTTCCAAACTATCCGGTTTCATTACATGATTCTGGAATATTAAACTCTCTTGTGTTAAAAATCCAAACCTCTGGTTATGATATGGAACCAGGAAACATTCCTTTTGCTGTCATCTATCGAATCCATTATAAAACCATGACCACCCTTATAGATCCTAATGTTAAAACCATAAGTCTAAAGGGAGAAACAATATTTTTCCAAACTCAAAAGGAAAATTCCAACCTAATAGTCCCTTAGACTATAGTATGGAATGATATTAATCTTCCCTCGGAATGGGAACTTGAAGATCAAGTGCCTGCTTCAATAGTAGAGAACAAAATACTTCATCAAATCCAAGAATTTCCGGATGCGACTGTTAGGCTAAAGTTCTCATCTTCCAGATTCTCAAACCTAAGAATCAAAGAAGAAGAAGACCTTAAGTCTCTCTGAACAGCTTCCACTAGATATCCAAAAGAATCCTTTACACCCCACAGATCTTCTTGCTCTTTTATTCCAACATCAAGCAATTATAAACCTCTTAAAATAAATCGAGTAAGAGATAGATCCATATCCTAGCCCGTTTATCAAGATCAAACAAATCAACAAGAAAAGGATGAAGATGATAAATCTTCAACCCATATGTCTCCAACCCAATCTCAAATGCAAGATGATCCTCATATCTTTGTTATAGACAGAGAATTTATTATGGATAAAATGATACTAAAACAAGACTTTGAATCTCCTGATCATACTCAAAAAACAGAATGGTTTCGGTCAAACTTTAATGAAATAGCAAGGATCCCTTTAAGAGAAAAATTTTATAAATATGTTCAAAATTATAAAACCCATTTTAGATTCTTCGATTGGTTCAAAATTTATTCATCAAACAATTCAATAGAATATCATTTTCCAAAAGAAATAAATGTTACACAAAAAACCCAACAATGGAACACATCAGATGGCATCAAACAATCAGTCCATCCACCTCATGAAGAAATCTCAATCCAGCATAGAAATACATCAATAAAAGCCTCACCCTATAAAATGAAATCTCCATCAGATTCTGATGTAACATCAAGGGATGTACAAAAGATAATGTAACAGAATAATTTTACAAACCAAAATCTCAAAACAATAAGTGATCAATTAAATAGGATTGAAACGGCTCTTCATGAAACAGAGTATGAATCAAGCCAAGCCTCTCACCAAACTATTAAATCTCTTTTTATTCCTCATGAAATCCCTAAGAAAATCAATAATCAATTAAAAGATAGAGATTTTATACAAGAAATTGATCAAAAAATTACAAAATTATAAAATACTTTAACATTCGTAGTTGCTCCTAAAACACTTGAAACATCAACTCCATCAACAAGAATCAAAGCTATCCATACTTTGTCGCAACTATTTGAAACAGAAGTTGAAGAAATATTAGAAGCATTTACCCCTCAAGATCAAACATTAAACATGGCTAATAGCCATAACACAAAACAATCAAAGAATTATTATCCAAGACCATCTTTTCCTAACCAACAATTTGAAGAATTAATTGAACCAACTCAATTCTTTAAAGGTACTGGAATCTATAAATAGAATTTAGATGGATTAACAGAATATCAAAAAATCAACAAACTTCAAGAAATGACTATGGTTGCCAGTGCTTATAAAATGAAAAAACAATGTTCTGATAGAGCAGTCGCAGAAATCTTAATATCAGGATTTTCTGACAGACTTAAGACCTGGTGGGATAAATATCTTACTAAAATAGAAAGAGATAACATATTAAATGCTATCAAAACAGATGAGTATAATGAACCTATCAAAATTGAAGATGATGATAATAATTCCACAACAGTAGAAGATACTGTCAACACTCTAATATTTTTTATTGTTAAATATTTCATAGGAAATACATTAAAAATTGAAGAGAGATCATCAGTGATCTTAACAAACCTCAAATGTCAAAAATTACAAGATTACCATTGGTATGAAGAAACATTTTTAACAAAACTAGGAATGAGAGATGACTAACATCTCCCATTCTGGAAAGAAATATTTATTGATGGATTACCAAGGTTATTTGCCAAAAAGGTAAAAACCCGATTACGAGAACATAATGATGGGATTATACCTTACGAACAACTAACCTTCCCAGATATATCAGATACAATAAAAGACAGCATTTGAAATATGCACTAATTTCCAATTAAATCAAAGATTACAAAGAAAATTAACCCAATCACATAAAGAACTAGGCACATTTTGTGAATAATTTGGCTTAGTTAGGCGAAATATACCTCCGTCAAGAAAACATAAAAAACATAAGAAACAATTTACATCAAAACCTTATTATAAAAAGAACAGACAAATCCAACATAAAAAACATAAGAAACAATTTACATCAAAACCTTATTATAAAAAGAACAGACAAATCTAACCTAATCAAGAAAACGTTTACCGAAAACCTTATAAAAGAGCACAACAATCATGGCAGAAGAAAAAATCAAAGAAATATGTCGATAACAAAAAAACACCTCCAGCATGTTATAAATGTGGAAAAGTTGGACATTTTAAAAACAAATGTCCAATAAAAAATAAAATAAACTCATTAGATATTGATGAACATCTCAAAAAGCAACTAGAAATATTAATGCTAGCAAGTTCTGAATCTAAACAAGAACTATCAAACACTCAAGATGACTTTGAAATAGAAAATATTACATCATCGACTGAATCTAATCAAGACATATCTGATACTTCATCAAGCAATAAAACTATCAAAAATGATTGTCATTGTAATGTTATTACAAGAGAACAAGAACTAATTATGGAAATGATTGAAGCTATTGAAGACCCTCTGCCAAAAAGAAATTATTTGCTAAAACTCAGAGAAAATCTTCAATAAACCAAAAAGAATAAAGAAAGAATCACAGAAAATTGTTATGACCTTGATTCGATATTAAAAAAGCTAAACATCCTTAAAAACCTCAAAAGATTCCAATAGAAGAAATCAAATCTGATATCCGAGAAATCAAGTGAGAAATAAGAACCCTAAAGAATGAATTAGGAATATCAAAACTTGAAATACAGGATTTAAGAAATCAAATGTTAATCCTAAAACCCCAACAACCAGACAGTACTAAAGCTTCAACATCTGAACCTGCCACTTCCCAAAACCATGAAAATGAACATAAAATAGATGATATTTTCCTATTGATTCAAATATCATATAAAAAATGGAACGTCAAATTAAAAATTATAATAAACAAAGAATATACTATCAATACAACCGCACTATTTGACTCTGGTGCTGATCTCAATTGCATTCAAGAGGGATTAGTGCCAATAAAATATTTTGAAACCACAAAAGAATGGCTATCATTTGCCAATGGTATGCCTTTAAGAGTCAAATGTAAGTTATAAAATGCACATGTATGTAACCAAGGAATTTGTATCAAAACTCCATTCATCTTGGTAAAAGATTTGAACAGAGAAGTGATATTAGGAACACCTTTCTTAAATCTTCTCCAACCAATGATAGTATCCCCCAAAGGAATTTCTATAAATAGATTTGATCAAGAAATCATATTTGAATTCATCAATCCTCCGAATATCAAAGATTTAAATGTTCTTAAAAATCTAGCAATAAATAAAACAAAAATAAATAATATATCAAAAATTATATCAAAAGAAAAACATTTAATGTTCCTAAAACAAGAAAAATTAAACCAACAGATTAAGAAACAACTTGAAGATAGTCAGTTGCAATTAGCAATTGAAAAATTTTTAAATAAAACAACCAAGGAAGTTTCTTCCACTAGTCCAAATGCATTCTGGAATAGGAAACTGTTGGGGAACGCGAAAAACCCCAAGATCACGGCTGTAGTGTGTATAATTAATACAAAAATTCTTTACCATTCTATACCACGAGAACAAGATCATACCTTCGAGATCTCTCTGGTTTGATCTCGACAAATCCAAT
>QLOD02113852.1:0-22384 GCA_003260245.2 Sideroxylon spinosum | reverse complement strand
AAAAGCTTGGCTAAGCTATGGAGAGAAGAATAGACCTGAATAGCTCTCAACAATAATGATTATTCTCTCTGTCTCTGGCTCTTTTTAAAAACCTAGATACGTTAGGTATATATATGAGTGCAAACACCTGCGTCAAAAAGGATCCAGAGCAGTAGACGAAGAAGCCGAAACTTCACCTCATGGGAAGGGCCTACCCGCGGCCTACCTGTGAGCTACCCGCGGCGTTCCCGCGGCTTCCCGCGGCCTTCCCGCATGACCACTCTGACAGATGTGGATCTCGGTTTTATCCCGCGACTAGGTGCGATCTTCCCGCGGTCTTCCTGCGTTAATGCACGTTTGGCTTTTTCCAACTCGTTTTAGACTTCTAAAAGTATTTGGACAACTTTTTTTGAGGCCTTTACACTTCTACTTAACTCAAGACTATAGTGTCTTAGCCTACACTAAGTCTAAACATTACAGAACTCTGTTTTAACAATGGATTTGCCAACTTTACAATTTTATCCCCAACAGATAGTATAGCGGAAGATAATTTGGAGACCTAGAGAAGTCGTTATGCCGCGCGGTCGTTATATTTTGAATCGGCCAAAAATTTTGCTAAGTAACTCCGTTTTCTTATTATAATATGCTTCTGGTAAGTTTGTAACGAGATGAAGGCTCTGGAAAATTATTACATCGCTGGGTGATAACAATCGCATAGCGGAAGACTACTTGGAGACCTGGGGTCGATGCCATCCCCGTGCGGTCTTTAAATCTTAAATCGGCCATAACTTCTACTATGTAACTCTGATTTCTTATTATAATATGTTTCTGGTAAGTATTTTAATAAGACGACGGAGAGAAAATTATTACACCATTTGGTGATGAAAACAGCATAGTGAAAGACTACTTCGAGACCTGCAATCGATGTTATACCCAAACGGTTGTTAAATTTTATATCGGCCATAACTTTTGTGACGTATCTCAGTTTTCGTATTATATTTTTTTTTTGGAAAGTTTGTAATGAGACGAAGGCCCTGGAAAATTATTACGTCATTGGGTGATGTAGATCGCATAGCATAAGACTACTTGAAGACCTAGGGTCGTCGTTACAGCCGTACGGTCGTTAAGTCTTCAATCGGCCACAACATTTGAAACCCAACTCCATTTTTGTACTATTGTATGTGTCTAGAAGGCTTGTAATGAGATGAAAGCCTTCAAAAATCAGCCATAACTTTTAATACGTAACTCCATTCTCTTATTATAATATGTTTCTTGAAAACCTGCGATGAGACGGGGGCATTGGAAAACTATTACATCAATGGGTGATGAAAACAGCATAGCGGAAGACTACATGGAGACCTGGGGCCGACATCATGCCTGGGTGGTCATTAAATCTTAAATCGGCCATAACTTTAACTACATAACTCCGTTTTCTTATTATATTATGTTTCTACAAAGCTTCTAATGAGACGATGGTCTTGGAAAATTATTACATTATTGGGTGACTTAGATAGCATAGCGGAAGACTACTTGGAGACCTAGGGTCATCGTTAAGCCCGCGCGAATGTTAGATCTTGAATCAGCCAAAACTTTTGCTACGTAACTCCATTTTCTTATTATAATATGTTTCTGGAATTTTTTAATAAGACGAAAGCCCTGGAAAGTTATTACGTCATTGGGTGATAAAAATAGCATAGCAGAACACTACATGGAGACCTGTCGTCGACGTCATGCTCACGCGGTCGTTAAAATCTTCAATCGGCCATAACTTTTGCTACATGACTCCGTTTGCTTATTATATTATGTTTCTAGAAAGTGTGAAATAAGTCGAAGGTCCTGGAAAATTATTACATCATTGGGTGACTTAGATAGCATAGCGGAAGACTACCTAGGGTTGTCGTTACGCCCGCGCAGCCATTTTCTTATTATAATATGTTTCTAGAAAGCTTGTAATGAGCCAAGGGCCCTAGAAAATTATTACATCATTCTGTGATAAAGATAGTATAGCAGAAGATTACTTGGAGGTCTAAGGTTATCGTTTTGCCCGTGCGGTTATTAAAATCTTAAATCGGGCATAGCTTTTGCTACGTAACACCATTTTCTTATAATATTGTGTTTCTAAAAAGCTATAATGAGATGAAGGCCCTTGAAAATTATTACACCATTGGGTGATGTAGATAGCATAGCGGAAGACTATTTGGAGACCTAGGATCGTCGTTATGCTCGCGCTGTTGTTAAATCTTAAATCGGCCATAACATTTGATACGTAAGTCCATTTTCTTATTATGATATGTTTCTGTAAAGCTTGTAATGAGATGAAGTCCATCCAAAATTATTATCTCATTGGGTGAAGTAGATAGCATAGCGGAAGACTACTTGGAAACCTAGGGTCGTCGTTATGCCACGCGGTCGTTAAATCTCGAATCAGCTATAACTTTTGCTACATAACTACGTTCTCCAATTATAATATTTTTCTGGTAAGTTTGTAATAACACGAAGGCCCTGAAATATTGTTACATCATTAGGTGATGAAAACAGCAAAGCGGAAGACTACTTGGAGACCTGGGGACGACGTTATGCCCACGCGGTCGTTAAATATTAAATCGACCATAACTTTTGCGGCGTAACTCCGGTTTCTTATTATAATATGTTTCTAGAAATCTTGTAATGACACGAAGGTCCTGGAAAATTATTACGTGATTAGGTGATGTAGATAGCATAGCGAAAGATTACTTGGAGACCTAGGGTCGTCGTTGTACTCGCGCTGTCGTTAATCTTAAATCGGCTATAACTTTCGCTACGTAGCTCCGTTTTCTTTTTATAATAATTTTTTTTGGTAAGTTTGTTATAAGACGATGGCCCTGGAAAATTATTACGTCATTGGACGGTGAAAACAGCCTAGCGGAAGACTACTTGGAGACCTGGAGTCGATCTTATGCCCATGCGATTGTTAAATACTAAATCGGCCATAGCTTTTGCTACGCAACTCCTTTTTCTTATTATGACATGTTTCGGAAACCTTGCGAAGAGACGAAGGCCCTAAAAAATTATTACATGATTGGGTGATGTAGATAGCGTAGCGGATGACTACTTGGAGACCTAGGGTCGTCGCTATGCCTGCGTCGTTTTCTTATTATAAAATGTTTCTTGAAGACTTGTTTTGAGACGAAGGCCTTGGGAAATTATTACGCCATTGAGTGATGTACGTAGCACAATGCAAGACTACTTGGAGACCTGGGGTCGTCGTTTTGCCCGTGCTATCGTTAAATCTAAAATTGGCAACAACTTTTGCAACGTAACTCCGTTTTCTGGTTATAATTTGTTTTTGGAAACCTTACGAAGAGACGAAGGCCCTCAAAAATTATTACATCATCGAATGATATAGCTAACGTAGCGTAAGACTACTTAGAGACCAGCGAAGTCGTTAAGCTAGCACCGTCGTTAAATTTTAAATGGGTCATAGCTTTTGCTACATAACTCTGTTTTCTTATTAAAAATATGTTTCTGGTAAGTTTTGTAATAAGACGAAGGAGGGGAAAATTATTACATCATTGAGTGATGAAAACAACATAGAGAAAGACTACTTAGAGACCTATGGTCGAAGTTATGCCCGCATGACCGTTAAATCTCAAATTGGTCATAAATATTTCGACGTAACCCCGTTTTCATATTATATTATTTTTCGGGAAAGTTTGTTGTGAGATGAAGGCCCTAGAAAATTATAACGTCATTGGGTGATGTAAACAGCATAGCGGAAGACTACTTGAAGACCTAAGGTCGTCGTTACACATCCACGGTCATTAAATTTTAAATCAGCCACAACATTTGATACACAACTCCATTTTTTCGTTTTATAATATGTTTCTACAAAGCTTCTAATGAAACGAAAGCCTTGGAAAATCGGCCATAACTTTTGATACGTAACTTCATTCTCTTATTATAATATCTTTCTTGAAAACCTGCAAGAAGACGATGGCACTGGATAATTATTACGTCATGGGGTGATGAATACTGTATAGCGAAAGACTACTTGGAGGCCTGGAGTGGATGCCACACCCGCGCGGTCTTTAAATCTAAAATCGGCCATAACTTTTGCTACGTAACTTTGTTTTCTTATTATAATATGTTTCTGGTAAGATTGTAATGAGACGAAAGCCTTGGAAAATTGTTATGTCATTGGGTGAAGTAGATGGCATAGCGAAAGATAACTTGGAGACCTAGGGTCGTCGTTATGCCCGCGCGGTCGTTAAATCTTGAATCGGCCAAAACTTTTGCTACATAACTCCGTTTTTTTTATTATAATATGTTTCTGGTAAGTTTTCATTAAGATGAAGGCCTTGGAAAATTATTACATCATTGGGTGAGGAAAACAGCATTGCGAAAGACTACTTGGAGACCTACGGTCGACGTCATGCCCGCGTGGCCGTTAAATCTTAAATCGGCCATAACTTTTGCTACGTAACTCCATTTTCTTACCACAATAAGTTTCTGGTAAGCTTGTAATGAGACGAAGGCCCTAGAAAATTATTACATCATGGGTGACTTAGATAGCATAGCGGAAGACTACTTGGAGACCTAGGGTCGTCGTTATGCCTGTGCGGTCGTTACATTTTCAATTGGCCATAACTACTGCTACGTAACACTGTTTCTTATTATAATATGTTTCTAGAAAGCTTGTAATGACACAAAGGCCCTGGAAAATTATTACATCATTCTGTGGTGAAGATAGCATAGCGGAAGATTACTTGGAGGCCTAAGGTTGTCGTTATGCCCGCACAGTCGTTAAATCTTAAATCGGCCATAACATTTGATACGTAACTCCGTCTTCTTATTATAATATATTTCTATAAATTTTTAATGAGACAAAGGCCTTGGAAAATTATTATGTCATTGGGTGAAGTAGATAGCATCGTGGAAGACTATTTGGAGACCTAGGGCAGTCGTTATGCCCGCACGGACGTTAAATTTTAAACTGGCCGTAGCTTTTGCTACGTAACTCCATTTTCTTATTATATGGTGTTTCTGGAAAGCTATAATGAGATGGAGGCCCTGAAATATTATTACATCATTGGATGACGGAAATAGCAAAGCGGAAGACTACTTGGAGACTTGGGGTTGTCGTTATTCCTGCGCTATCTTTCAATCCTAAATCAGCCATAACTTTTGCGACATAACTCTGCTTTCTTATTATAATATGTTTTTGCAAAGCTTGTAATGAGACAAAGGCCCTGGAAAATTGTTACATCATTGGGTGAAGTAGATAGCATAGCAGAAGACAACTTGGAGACTTAGGGTTGTTGTTATGCCCGCGCAGTTGTTAAATCTTGAATCGAGCAAAACTTTTGCTATGTAACTCCGTTTTCTTATTATAATATATTTCTGGTAATTTTGTAATAAGATGAAGGCTCTAGAAAATTATTACATCATTGGGAGATGAAAACAGCATAGCAGAAGACTACATGGAGACCAGGGGTCGACATCATGCCTGGACGATCGTTAAGTCTTAAATCGGCCATAACTTTAACTACGTAACTCCGTTTTCTTGTTATATTATGTTTCTGGAAAGCTTCTAATGAGACGATGGCCCTGGAAAATTATTACATTATTGGGTGACTTAGATATCATTGCGGAAGACTACTTGGAGACCTAGGGTCATCGTTAAGCCCGCGTGAATGTTAAATCTTGAATCAGCCAAAACTTTTGCTACGTAACTCTGTTTTCTTATTATTATGTTTCTGGAAAGTTTTTAATAAGACGAAAGCCCTGGCAAATTATTAACATCATTGGTTGATGAAAATAGAATAGCGGAACACTGCATGGAGACCTGTAGTGGACGTCATGCCCACGTGGTCGTTAAAATTTTTAATCAGCCATAACTTTTGTTACATGACTCCGTTTTCTTATTATATTATGTTTTTGGAAAGTGTGAAATGAGTCGAAGGTTCTGAAAAATTATTACATCATTGGGTGACTTAGACAGCATAACAGAAGACTACTTGGGGACCTAGGGTTGTCGTTACGCCTGCGCGGCCGTCACATTTTCAATCGACCATAACTACTGCTACGTAACACCGTTTTCTTATTATAATATATTTCTAGAAAGCTTGTAATGAGTGAAGGGCCCTAGAAAATAATTACATCATTCTGTGATAAAGATAGCATAGCGGAAGATTACTTGGAGGTCTAAGGTTGTCGTTTTGCTCGTGCGGTTGTTAAAATTTTAAATCGGCCATAGCTTTTGCTACGTAACTCCATTTTCTTATAATAATGTGTTTTTGAGAAGCTATAATGAGATGAAGGCCCTTGAAAATTATTACACCATTGGGTGATGTTGATAGTATAGCGAAAGACTATTTGGAGACCTAGTGTCGTCGTTATGCCCGCGCGGTCGTTAAATCTCGAATCAGCTATAACTTTTGCTATGTAACTATATTCTCGATTAATAATATTTTTCTGGTAAGTTTGTAATAAGATGAAGGCCATAAAATATTATTACATCATTGGGTGATGAAAACAGCAAAGCGGAAGACTAATTGGAGACCTGGGGTCGACATTATGCCCGCGCGGTCGTTAAATATTAAATCGACCATAACTTTTACGGCGTAACTCCGTTTTCTTATTATATTATATTTCTGGAAAGCTTGTAATGGGACGAAGGCCCTGGAAAATTATTACATGATTAGGTGATGTAGATAGCATAGCGAAAGGCTACTTGGAGACCTAGGGTCACCGTCATCCTCGCGCTGTCGCTAATCTTAAATCGGCCATAACTTTTGCTGCGTAGCTCCGTTTTCTTTTTATAATAATTTTTTTTGGTAAGTTTGTAATAAGATGATGGCCCTGGAAAATTATTACATCATTGGGTGGGGAAAACAGCCTAGTGGAAGACTACTTGGAGACTGGAGTCGATGTTATGCCCGCACGGTTGTTAAATACTAAACCGGACATAACTTTTGCTACGTAACTCCGTTCTCTTATTATGACATGTTCCTGGAAACCTTGCGAAGAGACGAAGGCCCTAGAAAGTTATTACATGATTGGATGATGTAAATAGCGTAGCGGACGACTACTTGGAGACCTAGGGTCGTCGTTATGCCTGCGTCGTTTTCTTATTATAATATGTTTCTTGAAGACTTGTTGTGAGACGAAGGCCCTGGGATATTATTACGCCATTGGGTGACGTACGTAGCACAATGCAAGACTACTTGGAGACCTGGGGGCGTCGTTTTTTCTCGTGCTGTCGTTAAATTTTAAATCGGCAACAACTTTTGCTACGTAACTCCGTTTTCTTGTTATAATTTGTTTATAGAAACCTTACGAAAAGACGAAGGCCCTCGAAAATTATTACACGATCGAATGATATAGCTAACGTAGCGTAAGACTACTTAGAGACCAGCGAAGTCGTTAAGCCAGCGTCGTCGTTCAATTTTAAGTGGGTCATAGCTTTTGCTACATAACTCTGTTTTCTTATTAAAAATATGTTTCTGGTAAGTTTTGTAATAAGACGAAGGAGGGGAAATTATCACATCATTAGGTGATGAAAACAGCATAGCGAAAGACTACTTGAAGACCTAAGGTCGTCGTTACACATGCGAGGTCGTTAAATTTTAAATCAGCCATAACATTTGATACACAACTCCATTTTTTCGTATTATAATATGTTTCTACAAAGCTTCTAATGAGATGAAAGCCTTGGAAAACCAGCCATAAATTTCGATACGTAACTTCGTTCTCTTATTATAATATGTTTCTTCAAAACCATAATAAGACGATGGCACTAGAAAATTATTACATCATTGGGTGATGAAGACTGCATAACAGAAGACTACTTGGAGACCTGGAGTCGATGCCACGCTCGCGTGGTCTTTAAATCTTAAATCAGCCATAACTTTCGCTACGCAACTTTTGTTTTCTTATTATAATATGTTTCTGGTAAGATTGTTATGAGATGAAAGCCTTGAAAAACTGTTATGTCATTGGGTGAAGTAGATGGCATAGCAAAAGACAACTTGGAGACCTAGGGTCGTCGTTATGCCCGCGCGGTCGTTAAATCTTGAATCAGGCAAAACTTTTGCTATGTAACTCCGTTTTCTTATTATAATAT
The DNA here is from genome assembly GCA_003260245.2 of Sideroxylon spinosum. Classification (NCBI taxonomy): domain Eukaryota; kingdom Viridiplantae; phylum Streptophyta; class Magnoliopsida; order Ericales; family Sapotaceae; genus Sideroxylon; species Sideroxylon spinosum. Next base: position 14,301 of record QLOD02113852.1, on the reverse strand, counting down.
GTTTCTGGTAAGTTTGTAATAAGATGAAGGCTCTGGAAAATTATTACATCATTCGGTGATGAAAACAGCAATCGGAAGACTAAATGGAGACCTGGGGTCGACATCATGCCTGGGTGGTCGTTAAGTCTTAAATTGGCCATAACTTTAACTACCCGTTTTCTTATTATATTATGTTTTTGGAAAGCTTCTAATGAGACGATGGTCCTGGAAAATTATTACGTTATTGGGTGACTTAGATAGCATAGCGGAAGACTACTTGGAGACCTAGGGTCATCGTTAAGCCCGCGTGAACGTTAAATCTTGAAGCAGCCAAAATTTTTGCTACGTAACTTCATTTTCTTATTATAATATGTTTTTGGAAAGTTTTTAATAAGCCGAAAGCCCTGGCAAATTGTTACATCATTGGGTGATGAAAATAGCATAGCGGAACACCACATGGAGACTTGTAGTCGACGTCATGCCCACGCGGTCGTCTAAATCTTCAATCGGCCATAACTTTTAGTACATGACTCCGTTTTCTTATTATATTATGTTTCTGGAAAGCGTGAAATGAGATGAAGGTCCTGGAAAATTATTACATCATTGGGTGACTTAGCTAGCAGAGCGTAAGACTACTTAGAGACCAGCGAAGTCGTTAAGCCCGCGCCGTCGTTAAATTTTAAATGGTTCATAGCTTTTGCTACATAACTCTATTTTCTAATTAAAAATTTGTTTCTGGTAAGGTTTGTAATAAGACGAAGGAGGGAAAAATTATTACATCATTGGCTGACGAAAACAGCATAACGAAAGACTATTTGGAGACCTGTGGTTGACGTTATGCCTGCACGGTCGTTAAATCTTAAATTGGTCATAAATGTTTCGACGTAACCCTATTTCCAAATTACATAATTTTTCTGGAAAGTTTATAGTGAGATGAAGGCCCTAGAAAATTATTACGTTATTGGATGATGTAGACAGCATAGCGAAAGATTACTTGAAGACCTAGGGCCGTCTTTACACATGCGCAGTCGTTAGATTTTAAATCAGCCATAACATTTGATACACAACTCCATTTTTTCGTATATGTTCCTACGAAGCTTCTAATGAGACGAAAGCCTTGGAAAATCAGCCATAACTTTTGATACGTTACTTCGTTCTCTTATTATAATATGTTTCTTGAAAACCTACAATAAGACGATGGCATTGGAAAATTATTACATCATTGGGTGATGAAAACTGCATAGCAGAAGACTACGTCGATACCTGGAGTCGATGCCACACCTGCGCGGTCTTTAAATCATAAATCGGCCGTCACTTTTTCTACGTAACTTTGTTTTCTTATTATAATATGTTTCCGGTAAGATTGTAATGAGACGAAAGCCTTGGAAAATTACTATGTCATTGGGTGAAGTAGATGGCATAATGAAAGATGACTTGGAGACCTAGGGTCGTCGTTATGCCCGCGCGGTCGTTAAATCTTGAATCGGCCAAAACTTTTCCTACATAACTCCGTTGTTTTATTATAATATGTTTTTGGTAAGTTTTTATTAAGATGAAGGCCTTGGAAAATTATTACATCATTGGGTGAGGAAAATAGCATTGCGAAAGACTACATGGAGACCAAGGGTCAACGTCATGCTCATGTGGCCGTTAAATCTTAAATCGGCCGTAACTTTTGCTATGTAACTCCTTTTTCTTACGATAATAAGTTTCTGGTAAGCTTGTAATGAGACGAAGGCCCTGGAAAATTATTACATCCTTGGATGACTTAGATAGCATAGCGGAAGACTACTTGGAGACCTAGGCTCCTCGTTACGCCCGCGCGGTCGTTACCGTTTCAGTTGCTCATAACTACTGCTACGTAACACCGTTTCTTATTATAATATGTTTCTGGAAAATTTTTAATGACACAAAGGCCCTGGAAAATTCTTACATCATTCTGTGGTGAAGATAGTATAGCGGAAGATTACTTAGAGGCCTAAGGTTGCCATTATGTCTGCATGATCATTAAATCTTAAATCAGCCATAACATTTCATACGTAACTCCATCTTCTTATTATAATATGTTTTTGTAATGCTTGTAATGAGAGGAAGGCCTTGGAAAATTATTATGTCATTGGGTGAAGTAGATAGCATAGTGGAAGACTATTTGGAGACCTAGGGCGGTCGTTATGCCCGCACGGACGTTAAATTTTAAACTGGCCATAGCTTTTGCAACGTAACTCCATTTTCTTATTATATGATGTTTCTGGAAAGCTATAATGAGACGAAGGCCCTGAAATATTATTACGTCATTGGATAATGAAAACAGCAAAGCGGAAGACTCCTGGGAGACTTGGGGTCGTCGTTATTCTTGCGCTATCTTTCAATCTTAAATCAGCCATAACTTTTACTACATAACTCTGCTTTCTTATTATAATATGTTTCTGCAAAGCTTGTAATGGGACAAAGGCCCCGAAAAATTGTTAGTTCATTGGGTGAAGTAGATAGCATAGCGGAAGACAACTTGGAGACCTAGAGTCATCGTTATGCTCGCGCGATCGTTAAATCTTGAATTGGTCATAAATTTTTCAATGTAACCCCGTTTTCGTAGTATATTATTTTTCTGGAATGTTTGTAGTGAGATGAAGGCCCTAGAAAATTATTACGTCATTGGAAGATGTAGACAGCATAATGGAAGACTACTTAAAGACCTAGGGTTGTCGTTACATATGCGCGCTCGTTAAATTTAAAATCAGCCACAACATTTGATACACAACTCCATTTTTTCGTATTATAATATGTTTCTACAAAGCTTTTAATGAGACGAAAGCCTTGGAAAATCAGCCATAACTTTTGATGCGTAACTTTATTCTCTTATTATAATATGTTTCTTGAAAACCGCAACAAGACGATGGCACTGGAAAATTATTACATCATTGGGTGATGAAAACTACATAGCGGAAGACTACTTGGAGACCTGGAGTCGATGCCATGCCCCCGCGGTATTTAAATCTTAAATCGGCCATAACTTTTGCTACGTAACTATGTTTTCTTATTATAATATGTTTCTAGCAAGATTGTAATGAGACGAAAGCCTTGGAAAATTATTATGTCATTGGGTGAAGTAGATGGCATAGCGAAAGACAACTTGGAGACCTAGGGTGGTCGTTATGCCTGCGCGGTCGTTGAATCTTGAATCGGCCAAAACTTTTGCTACGTAACTCCCTTTTTTTATTGTAATATGTTTATGGTAAGTTTTTATTAAGATGAAGGCCTTGGAAAATTATTACATCATTGGGTGATTAAAACAGCAAAGCGAGAGAATACTTGGAGACCTGGGATCGACGTTATGCCCGCGCGGTCGTTAAATATTAAATCGACCATAACTTTTGCGGCGTAACTCTGTTTTCTTACCATAATAAGTTTCTGGTAAGCTTGTAATGAGAGGAAGGCCGTGTAAAATTATTACATCATTGGGTGACTTAGGTAGTGTAGTGGAAGACTAATTGGAGACCTAGGGTCGTCGTTACGCCCGCACAGCCGTTACATTTTCGATTGGTTATACCTACTACTACGTAACACCGTTTCTTATTATAATTTGTTTCTGGAAAATTTGTAATGACACAAAGGCCCTGAAAAATTATTACATCATTCTGTGGTGAAGATAGCATAGCGGAAGATTACTTGGAGGCCTAAGGTTGTCGTTATGTCTGCACGGTCGTTAAATCTTAAATCGGCCATAACATTTGATACGTAACTCCTTCTTCTTATTATAATATGTTTCTGTAAACTTGTAATGAGACGAAGGCCTTGGAAAATTATTATGTGATTGGGTGAAGTAGATAGCATAGCGGAAGACTATTTGGAGATCTAGGGTGGTCGTAATGCCCCCGCGGTCGTTAAATGTTAAATCGGCCATAGCTTTTGCTACGTAACTCCATTTGCTTATTATATCATGTTTCTGGAAAGCTATAATGAGACGAAGGCCCTGAAATATTATTACATCATTGGATGATGAAAACAGCAAAGCAGAAGACTGCTTGGAGACTTAGGGTCGGCATTATTCCTGCACCATCTTTCAATCTTAAATCAGCCATAACTTTTGCTACATAACTCTGCTTTCTTGTTATAATATGTTTTTGCAAAGCTTGTAATGGGACAAAGGCCCTGATAGCATAGCAGAAGACAACTTGGAGGCCTGGGGTTGTCGTTATGCTCACGCGGTCGTTAAATCTTGAATCGGGCAAAACTTTTGCTATGTAATTCCGTTTTCTTATTACAATATTTTTCTGGTAAGTTTTGTAATAAGATGAAGGCTCTGGAAAATTATTACATCATTGGGTGATGAAAACAACATAGCGGGAGGCTACAAGGAGACCTGGGGTCGACATCATGCCTGGGCGGTCGTTAAATCTTAAATCGGCCATAACTTTAGCCACGTAACTCCGTTTTCTTGTTATATTATGTTTTTGGAAAGCTTCTAATGAGGCGATGGTCTTGGAAAATTATTACATTATTGGGTGACTAAGATAGCATAGCGGAAGACTACTGGACACCTAGGGTCATCGTTAAGCCAGCGCGAACGTTAAATCTTGAATCAGCCAAAAACTTTTGCTACATAACTCCATTTTCTTATTGTAATATGTTTCTGGATTGTTTTTAATAAGATGAAAGCCCTGGCAAATTATTACATCAATGGTGATGAAGAAAGCATACTGAAAGACTACTTGGAGACCTTGGGTCGTTGTTTTGCCCGTGCTATCGTTAAATCTTAAATCGGTAACAACTTTTGCTACGTAACTCCGTTTTCTTGTTATAATTTTTTTCTGGAAACCTTGCGAAGAGACGAAGGCCCTTGAAAATTATTACATCATCGAATGATATAGCTAACATAGCGTAAGACTACTTAGAGACCAGCGAAGTCGTTAAGCCCGCGCCGTCGTTAAATTTTAAATGGTTCATAGCTTTTGCTACATAACTCTATTTTCTAATTAAAAATTTGTTTCTGGTAAGGTTTGTAATAAGACGAAGGAGGGAAAAATTATTACATCATTGGCTGACGAAAACAGCATAACGAAAGACTATTTGGAGACTTGTGGTCGACGTTATGCCTGCACGGTCGTTAAATCTTAAATTGGTCATAAATGTTTCGACGTAACCCCGTTTTCGTATTACATTATTTTTCTGGAAAGTTTATAGTGAGATGAAGGCCCTAGAAAATTATTACGTTATTGGATGATGTAGATAGCATAGCGGAAGATCACTTGAAGACCTAGGGCCATCTTTACACATGCACAGTCGTTAAATTTTAAATCAGCCACAACATTTGATACACAACTCCATTTTTTCGTATATGTTCCTACAAAGCTTCTAATGAGATGAAAGCCTTGGAAAATCGGCCATAACTTCTGGTACGTTACTTCGTTCTCTTATTATAATATGTTTCTTGAAAACCTACAATAAGACGATGGCACTTGAAAATTATTACATCATTAGGTGATGAAAACTGCATAGCGGAAGACTACGTGGAGACCTGGAGTCGATTCCACGCCTGCGCGGTCTTTAAATCATAAATCGGCCATCACTTTTTCTACGTAACTTTGTTTTCTTATTAAAATATGTTTCTGGTAAGATTGTAATGAGACGAAAGCCTTGGAAAATTATTTTGTCATTGGGTGAAGTAGATGGCATAACGAAAAACGACTTGAAGACCTACGGTCGTCGTTATGCCCGCGCGGTCGTTAAATCTTGAATCAGCCAAAACTTTTGCTACATAACTTCGTTTTTTTATTGTAATATGTTTCTGGTAAGTTTTTATTAAGATGAAGGCCTCGGAAAATTATGACATCATTGGGTGAGCAAAATAGCATTACGAAAGACTACATGGAGACCTGGGGTCGACGTCATGCTCGTGTGGCCGCTAAATCTTAAATCGGCCAAAAATTTTGCTATCTAACTCCGTTTTCTTACAATAATAATTTTCTGGTAAGCTTGTAATGAGACGAAGGCCCTGGAAAATTATTACATCCTTGGGTGACTTAGATAGCGTAGCGGAAGACTACTTGGAGACCTAGGGTCGTCGTTACGCTCGCGCGGTTGTTACATTTTCAGTTGGTCTTAACTACTGCTATGTAACACAGTTTCTTATTATAATATGTTTCTGGAAAATTTGTAATGACACAAAGGCCCTGGAAAATTCTTACATCATTCTGTGGTGAAGATAGCATAGCGGAAGATTACTTGGAGGCCTAAGGTTGCCGTTATGTCTGCACAGTCGTTAAATCTTAAATCAGCCATAACATTTTATACGTACCTCTGTCTACTTATTATAATATGTTTCTGTAAACTTGTAATGAGACGAAGGCCTTGGAAAATTATTGTGTCATTGGGTGAAGTAGATAGCATAGTGGAAGACTATTTGGAGACCTAGGGTGGTCGTTATGCCTGCACGGACGTTAAATTTTAAACCGGCCATAGCTTTTGCTACGTAACTCCATTTTCTTATTATATGATGTTTCTGGAAAGCCATAATGAGACGAAGGCCCTGAAATATTATTACATCATTGGATGATGAAAACAGCAAAGCGGAAGACTCCTTGGAGACTTGGGGTCGTCGTTATTCTTGCGCTATCTTTCAATCTTAAATCAGCCATAAATTTTACTACATAACTCTGTTTTCTTATTATAATATATTTCTGCAAAGCTTGTAATGGGACAAAGGCCTCGGAAAATTGTTAGGTCATTGGGTGAAGTAGATAGCATAGCAGGAGACAACTTGGAGACCTAGAGTCGTCTTTATGCTCGCGCGGTCGTTAAATCTTGAATCGAGCAAAACTTTTGCTATGTAACTCCGTTTTCTTATTATAATATGTTTCTGGTAAGTTTGTAATAAGATGAAGGCTCTGGAAAATTATTACATCATTGGGTGATGAAAACAGCACAGCAGAAGACTACATGGAGACCTGGGGTCGGCATCATTCCTGGGCTGTCGTTAAATCTTAAATCGACCATAGCTTTAGCTACGTAACTCTGTTTCTTATTATATTATATTTTTGGGAAGCTTCTAATGAGATGATGGTCCTAGAAAATTATTACAATATTTGGTGACTTAGATAGTATGGCGGAAGACTACTTGGAGACCTAGGGTCATCGTTAAACCCGCGCGAACGTTAAATCTTGAATCAGGCAAAGCTTTTGCTACGTAACTCTGTTTTCGTATTATAATATGTTTCTAGAAAGGTTTTTAAAAGACGAAATCCCTAGTAAATTATTACATCATTGGGTGATGAAAATAACATAGCGGAAGACTGCATAGAGGCCTGTAGTCGACGTCATGCCCATGCGGTTGTTAAAATCTTCAATCGGTAATAAATTTTTCTACATGACTCTGTTTTGTTATTATATCATGTTTCTGGAAAGCGTGAAATGAGACGAAGGTCCTGGAAAATTATTACATCATTGGGTGACTTAGATAGCATAGCGGAAGACTACTTGGGGACCTAGGGTTGTCGTTACGCCCGCGCGGCCGTCACATTTTCAGTCGGCCATAACTACTGCTATGTAACACTGGTTTCATATTATAATATGTTTTTAGAAAGCTTGTAATGAGCCAAGGGCCCTAGAAAAGTATTACATCATTCTGTGATAAAGATAGCATAGCGGAAGATTACTTGGAGGTCTAAGGTTGTCGTTTTACCCGTGCGGTTGTTAAAAAATTAAATCGGCCATAGCTTTTGCTACGTAACTCCATTTTCTTATAATATTGTGTTTCTGAGAAGCTATAATGAGACGAAGGCCCTTGAAAATTATTACACCCTTGGGTGATGTAGATAGCACAGCGGAAGACTATTTGAAGACCTAGGGTGACGTACGTAGCACAATGCAAGACTACTTGGGGACCTGGGATCGTCGTTTTGCCCGTGCTATCGTTAAATCTTAAATGGGCAACAACTTTTGCTATGCAACTCCGTTTTCTTGTTATAATTTGTTACTGGAAACCTTGCGAAGAGATGAAGGCCCTCGAAAATTATTACATCATCGAATGATATAGCTAACGTAGTGTAAGACTACTTAGAGACCAGCGAAGTCGTTAAGCCCACGCCGTCGTTAAATTTTAAATGGGTCATAGCTTTTGCTACATAACTCTATTTTCTTACTACAATTATTTTTTCTGGTAAGTTTTGTAATAAGACGAAGGAGGGGAAAATTATTACATCATTGGGTGGTGAAAACAGCATAGTGAAAGACTACTTGGAGACCTGTGGTCGACGTTATGTCTGCACGGTCGTTAAATCTTAAATTGGTCATAAAGTTTTCGACGTAACCCCGTTTTCATATTATATTATTTTTCTAGAAAGTTTGTAGTGAGATGAAGGCCCTAGAAATTTATTACGTCATTGGGTGATGTAGACAGCATAGCGAAAGATTACGTGAAAACCTAGGGTCGTCGTTACACATGCGCGGTCATTAAATTTTAAATCAGCCATAACATTTGATACATAACTCTATTTTTTCGTATTATAATATGTTTCTACAAAGCTTCTAATGAGACAAAAGCCTTCGAAAATCAGCCATAACTTTTGGTACGTTACTTCGTTCTCTTATTATAATATGTTTCTTGAAAACCTATAATAAGACGGTGGCACTGGAAAATTATTACATCATTGGGTGATGAAAACTGTATAGCGGAAGACTACGTGGAGACCTGGAGTCGATGCCACGCCTGCGCGGTCTTTAAATCATAAATTGGCCATCACTTTTTCTACGTAACTTTGTTTTCTTATTATAATATGTTTCTGGTAAGATTGTAATGAGACGAAAGCCTTGCACAATTATTATGTCATAGGGTGAAGTAGACAATTATTATGTCATAGGGTGAAGTAGATGGCATAACGAAAGACGACTTGGAGACCTAGGGTCGTCGTTATGCCCGCGCAGTCGTTAAAAAATGAATCGGCCAAAACTTTTGCTACATAACTCCGTTTTTTTATTATAATATGTTTCTGGTAAGTTTTTATTAAGATGAAGGCCTTGGAAAATTATTACATCATTGGGTGAGGAAAATAGCATTGCGAAAGACTACATGGAGACCTGGGGTCGACGTCATGCTCGTGCGGCCGTTAAATCTTAAATCGGCCATAACTTTTGCTATGTAACTCCGTTTTCTTACGATAATAAGTTTCTGGTAAGCTTGTAATGAGACGAAGGCCCTGGAAAAATATTACATCCTTGGGTGACTTAGATAGCGTAGCGGAAGACTACTTGGAGACCTAGGGTCGTCATTACACCCGCGCGGTCGTTACATTTTCAGTTGGTCATAACTACTGCTACGTAACACCGTTTCTTATTATAATATGTTTTTGGAAAATTTGTAATGACATAAAGGCCCTAGAAAATTCTTGCATCATTCTGTGGTGAAGATAGCATAGCGGAAGATTACTTGGAGGCCTAAGGTTGCCGTTATGTCTGCACGGTCGTTCAATCTTAAATCAGCCATAACATTTCGTACATAACTCCGTCTTCTTATTATAATATGTTTCTGTAAACTTGTAATGAGACGAAGGCCTTGGAAAATAATTATGTGATTGGGTGAAGTAGATAGCATAGCGGAAGACTATTTGGAGACCTAGGTTGGTGGTTATGCCCGCAGGGACGTTAAATTTTAAACCGGCCATAGCTTTTGCTACGTAACTCTATTTTCTTATTATATGATGTTTCTAGAAAGATATAATGAGACGAAGGCCCTGAAATATTATTACATCATTGGATGATGAAAACAGCAAAGCAGAAGACTCCTTGGGGACTTCGGGTCGTCGTTACTCTTGCACTATCTTTCAATCTTAAATCAGCCATAACTTTTACTACATAACTCTGTTTTCTTATTATAATATGTTTCTGTAAAGCTTGTAATGGGACAAAGGCCCGGAAAATTGTTAGGTCATTGGGTGAAGTAGATAGCATAGCGGAAGACAACTTGGAGACCTAGAGTCGTCGTTATGCTCGCGCGGTCGTTAAATCTTGAATCGGGCAAAACTTTTTCTATGTGACAACGTTTTCTTATTATAATATGTTTTTGGTAAGTTTGTAATAAGATGAAGGCTCTGGAAAATTATTACATCATTGGGTGATGAAAACAGCACAGCAGAAGACTACATAGAGACCTGGGCTCGACATCATGCCTAAGCTGTCGTTAAATCTTAAATCGACCATAACTTTAGCTACGTAACTCCGTTTTCTTATTACATTATATTTTTGGGAAGCTTCTAATGAGACGATGGTCCTGGAAAATTATTACAATATTGGGTGACTTAGATAGTATGGCGGAAGACTACTTCGAGACCTAGGGTCATCGTTAAGCCCGCGCGACCGTTAAATCTTGAATCAGCCAAAACTTTTCCTACGTAACTCCATTTTCTTATTATAATATGTTTCGAGAAAGGTTTTTAAAAGATGAAAGCCCTGGTAAGTTATTACATCATTGGGTGATGAAAATAGCATAGTGGAAGACTATATGGAGACCTGTAGTCGATGTCATGCCCATGCGGTCGTTAAAATCTTCAATCGACAGTAACTTTTGCTACATGACTCTGTTTTGTTATTATATTATGTTTCTGGAAAGCGTGAAATGAGACGAAGGTCCTGGAAAATTATTACATCATTGGGTGACTTAGATAGCATAGCGGAAGACTACTTGGGGACCTAGGTTTGTCGTTACGCCCGCGCGGCCGTCACATTTTCAGTCGGCCATAACTACTACTACGTAACGCCGTTTTCTTATTATAATATGTTTCTGGAAAGCTTGTAATGCGCCAAGGGCCCTAGAAAATTATTACATCATTCTATGATAAAGATAGCATAGCGGAAGATTACTTGGAGGTCTAAGGTTGTCGTTTTGTCCGTGCGGTTGTTAAAATATTAAATCGGCCATAGCTTTTGCTACGTAACTCCATTTTCTTATAATATTGTGTTTCTGAGAACCTATAATGAGACGAAGGCCCTTGAAAATTATTACACCATTGGGTGATGTAGATAGCACAGCAGACGACTATTTGGAGACCAGGATTGTCGTAATGCTCGCGTTGTCGTTAAATCTTAAATCGGCCTTAACATTTGAAGCGGAAGACTACTTGGAGACCTGGGGTCGACGTTATGCCCGCGGGGTCATTAAATATTAAATCGATCGTAACTTTTGTGGCATAACTCCGTTTTCTTATTATATTATGTTTCTGGAAAGCTTGTAATGAGACGAAGGCCCTGGAAAATTATTACATGATTAGGTGATGTGGATAGCATAGCGAAAGACTACTTGGAGACCTAGGGTCATCGTTATACTCGCGCTGTCGTTAATCTTAAATCGGCCATAACTTTTGCTACGTAACTCCGTTTTCTTTTTATAATAATTTGTTTCGGCAAGTTTGTAATAAGACGATGGCCCTGGAAAATTATTACTTCATTGGGAAGTGAAAACAGCCTGGCAGAAGACTACTGGAGACCTGGAGTCGATGTTATACCCGTGCGGTTGTTAAATATTAAATCGGCCATAACTTTTGCTACGTAACTCCGTTTTCTTATTATGACATGTTTCTAAAAACCTTACGAAGAGACGAAGGCCCTGGAAAATTATTACATGATTGGGTGATGTAGATAGCGTAGCGGACGACTACTTGGAGACCTAGGGTCGTCGTTATGCCTGCGTGATTTTCTTATTATAATATGTTTCTTGAAGACTTGTTGTGAGACGAAGGCCCTGGGAAATTATTACGCCATTGGGTGACGTACGTAGCACAACGCAAGACTACTTGGAGACTTGGGGTCATCGTTTTTCCCGTGCTGTCGTTAAATCTTAAATCGGTAACAACTTTTGCAATGTAACTCCGTTTTCTTGTTATAATTTGTTTCTGGAAAGCTTACGAAGAGGCGAAGGCCCTCGAAAATTATTGCATCATCGAATGATATAGCTAACGTCGCATAAGACTACTTAGAGACCAGCAAAGTTGTTAAGCCCGCGCCGTCGTTAAATTTTAAATAGGTCATAACTTTTGCTACATAACTCTGTTTTCTTATTAAAAATATGTTTCTGGTAAGTTTTGTAATAAGACGAAGGAGGGGAAAATTATTACATCATTGGGTGATGAAAACAGCATGGCGAAAGACTACTTGGAGACCAGTGGTCGACCTTATGCCCGCACGGTCGTTAAATCTTAAATTGGTCGATGTAACCCCGTTTTCATATTATATTATTTTTCTGGAACGTTTGTAGGGAGATGAAGGCCCTAGAAAAGTATTACGTCATTGGGTGATGTAGACAGTATAGCGGAAGACTACTTGAAGACCTAGGGTCATCGTTACACATTGGCGGTCGTTAAATTTTAAATCAGCCACAACATTTGATACACAACTCCATTTTTTCGTATTATAATATCTTTCTACAATGCTTCTAATGAGACGAAAGCCTTGGAAAATCGGCCATAACTTTTGGTACGTAACTTCGTTCTCTTATTATAATATGTTTCTTGAAAACCTGCAATAAGACGATGGCACTGAAAAATTATTACATCCTTGGGTGATGAAAACTGTATAGCGGAAGACTACTTGGAGACTTGGAGTCGATGCCACGCCCGCGTGGTCTTTAAATCTTAAATCGGCTATAACTTTTGCTACGTAACTTTGTTTTCTTATTATAATATGTTTATAAATTAATTTAAAATTTTATGCCTTTATTATACTGATGATGGGTTACAAGGGAAATTACAAAGAGAGAGGAAAGGGTTCAGAATTGCAGCCTCCTCTCAAAAAGAAAATTATAAGCTATAAATAACAAAAGAAAAATACTATTCGGACCCAAAAAATATAATTTGGAATCCGAAGAAAATTATTAAACAAAGACAAACTATGCCAAAAGAGGTTGCGTGTGCTAGATAAAGGTGCAGTCGGATGGCCTCTTCTGGTGACAGGTCCTGTAGGCCTTTTGACTTTCTGACCGAAAGTTAGGTGGCTTCTTATGGAGCTGGAAAGGAGAAACAGTAAAGGAATCCTGGCACATGGACGGCCAGCTTTGGGTGAGCTGTCCTCACGAGTCTTTACTGTTCTTTGTCTTTGCCCCTTTGTTTCTGTTTGATGAGAGAGATGGCTGATGCCAAAAATATCATCCATCTCTGGTGACGTAGGAATGTCGTCATCCGGGTTTTGAGATTTACCTACCAAGACTGGGTCTTCTGAATGTGAAGAACGGGTTTCCATGGACATAGAGTCGTCAAGGCCACTGAATTCCTTTTGCATGAATTCAAGGCATTTGATTAAGATATCCTGTTCAGAACAGTGTGGATATCTTCTCCTTAGGCTTAGACAAAGCTTGGAGATATAAACTGACTTTGATTTAGTTTCGTCTTCTTATGGCTTTGTTTGATAACCACTGATTACCTTATTAATCTTAGAGATTAATTCAAGGAGGTCAATTTACTTCCACCATTGAAAGTGAAAGGTCCGGATAAGATTAGGGATGCCTAGATCATCCGTACCCGTCTTTAAAACCCATTTCCAAATCCACGGAATATTAAATTCGGCCCAGAAGTAGAATATGGGTTGGCCTTCAAAGGACATCTTATTGATGTCACTAAAGAGAGGATGAGCCTGAATCCAAGAGTTGTAAAGATCTTGAATAGGTTTGGGCAAAAAGGAAAAAGGAGGCCCAAATTTTCTCCACCAGGGATAGACCCATCGAGGAATGCTCTTGGTGTTTTGGAAAAATTCTTCTCTTAGTGTTTTGGAAAAATTCTTCTCTTATGCGGAAGAACTAAGAGTGCTTACGTTTAGGGTTTTCGTAAAGAAAAGTATAATGCCATGCATTAATATAATCCCAGTAATTAAAAAGATATTCTTGCTCATGAGCAAGAATATCTTTTTAATTACTGGATTATGATGAGCAAGTTTTAGATTTTGGGATTTAAAGGGGTCATTACCCCAATCTATAGTAGTATAGAACTATAAAATAAAGCATTGGCTATAATTAATGTGCTCAGAGGCACGATTATTATTATAATAGTGGCGTATTTCCACAGAGTTGGTAGAGGTTAACATGCCCTCATAGACATATCTATATTTATATTCTGGAACAGGGTAAGCGAATCTGTCCAGATTCTTTTGTTTTAAAAACCAAGGATCCGATGACCACTGATCATGTCTTCATTAAGAGTCATAATGGACTCAGAAAATGGGCTTGTAATATATACAGGCTCAGACTGTACTACTTGAGCAGTAGTTTTTCCAGGCTTAGATCCTGATGAGGATGGGCTGGAGGGCTTAGGACCCTCTTTCTTCTGACGTAAAAATTGAGCCAGATCC
>QLOD02113584.1:0-22390 GCA_003260245.2 Sideroxylon spinosum | reverse complement strand
AAATGTTAGAGATCATAGTATGATGTATATATAAGGGTATAAGGTCTTGATGTACTTATATTCTATGCTTTGATGTCGATGATATGATTCATTCTATTTGACAGATGCTTTGTTTGGAAAATTATAAATTTAGTTGATGAAATCAAAACATGGCTTGAGCTCAAGTGAAAGGTGTAATAGTTGAAATGATAAACAAATGAAGCTAGTTTATGGTTGACTATAATTTTAACAAGATGAGTACTTAATGGGATTTATGTGAATAAATAAACTTGTTTGACACGTAAGATGGTGGTAGGTTACTAAATCTAGTAAATTGGTTTAGTTTGATATTTATAGTAAAAGTGAAAACTACTGTACAAACTAATGATGTTCCATGCATAAATAAGATAGTAAATCACAGTGTGATGGTATCTGATGTTAGGAATGAATAAATTGAATAGTTCAAATTACTAGTAATTTGCTATGATGACGATTGATTCATTAATTAAGTTAAATAAATTGATAAATGATATAAAAGATAAAAAAATGCGATATTGAAAAACATAACAAAGTAATGGGAAATAAGAATATGTGTGGTAAGTTTGATATAATAACTCTAGAGTTAGAAGAATAAAATAAACAATAAGAACAATAATTAGATGAGAGAATGTAAGTCTATGATACTAGATTATTTAAACATGATAGACCATAAAAATAATGCTTCCTCATTTGGGATGAGAATAGGGGGTAAAAATAAATCCTAATAGGGATCAAGTGGGGTATGAAAATTAATTTGTGTTAGGAACTGGGTACAGAGATAGGCGTAACCGTCCTCAACTCACACCATGCCCATCCCTACTATTTCCTCACATAAAAAGGGATGATTAGCTCCATTCCATTTTGGCACCAATCATGTTTCCCAGGCATTAATCATATAGTTGTAGGTGCTTAAATAGGCCTCCATTTGGTAGCAAATATAAATGAACTCTTTCGGAGTTTACTTGTGCAAGTAAATGGAACTAATGACATGATTGCATGGTATAACTATGAGGGCCCACACCCTATATCCACATGTCCTCCTATCCAAATCAATAGTAGACGCTCTGTTTGTGTAGTCAACCTCAAATTTTAATTCACCAGCAAGGAATGGGAAACAGTTTCTCCTAGCCACCTTATGCTTCTCCTATTTATCATGATTTTGAGGACATAAGTCTTTATTATGTTTGTCCACTCTTTGTCTCTTCACTTGAAACTTGCTTATCAAATTTCTCCCAATCCATTCTTGTATACTGGTAATTGGCTTGTCCCTAGCCTCTAGTATGTAGCTATTGAAAGACTCATTCATAATGTTGACAAGGATGTCGGACTTGCATATTGTGCTAAAATAGGACCTAGTTCATAATTTGGCATCAAATCTTTCACAACCACTCACATGCCTTCTTGTCCATGCCATCCATCTCCTTCATGTGCCTCTGAAACTCACTCACAGTTCCTATAGACGTTAAAAGAGAATGTTTCAATTCATTGCCTTTGAATTTTTTTTTTTTTGAAAGATTTGTATAAATGTACCTCAAATAAAACTAATGCTTAACAGTGGGCATCGACTAGGTAAATGTGGATTTCAACCCCTTATGCCTGTTTGATATAAAACACCAGACCATTTCCTTAACACTACTAATATCATTAAAGAGCAATTCCAAGAACAAACTCTATGACTCTTTGTTTTCGACCTTAAAA
This sequence comes from Sideroxylon spinosum, assembly GCA_003260245.2. Lineage (NCBI taxonomy): Eukaryota > Viridiplantae > Streptophyta > Magnoliopsida > Ericales > Sapotaceae > Sideroxylon > Sideroxylon spinosum. The sequence continues at coordinate 20,674 of QLOD02113584.1, read as the reverse complement.
ATTGCAATTGCAAGTAGGAACATGTTCTCATTCCCATCTCTAACAACTTTACTAAGTAGTTGCCTACCATAAACCCCTTTCAAAAAGTATCCATCCAGCCCAATCAGAAGCCTGTAGCCATTTAAGAAACCATGCAACTATGCCTGGTATCTAACATAAATCCTAGCGAAAGTAGCGGACAACTCCACACTTAGTCGCCCAGTCATGATCTTAATCCATGTACGTGGATTATGCAGCCTAATAGTGGCTGTATAATCTTTAAACCTAGTATACTATTACCTAATGTCCCCTCTTGATTGTCTGCTTTGTCTTTCTGTTAGCTCTACACACATGATTTTTAGTTACTTCAACAACAAGTCTTTCTTAACTTCATTTTTAAAAGCTTCAATTCTGATTCCAGGATTATCTTTAAGCTTCTTCAAATCCTTATTGGAGAGATTCGTAGAGTTTACAAGATGGTTGTTCTAGGACCTTCTGAATGTTTTGTTCGATTGTAGTAACTTAATTTTCCATGTTCTCTTGCTTTGCAAGGTGAAGCATGGATATGAACCCCATACTCCATCTTGCAAATGGTAGTCACTCTCACAGTTTCATTTTTCACAAATTTTAGGTCATAGCTTGTCTGATATGCCACTCGCTCAATGCCTTCCTAAAAATGTAAATATTTTTAATATATCAATCTCAAGTTTGTGTTGGCCATGCCAATATCCTCATTGAACTCAGGATGATGGAACCTACCATACTCACCATCAAAGCCCCCAGTAGAGTTCAATTCATTATTTGTACCAGGGCAAAAAAAATCACTCCTCCTCCTTCCTAGGTCCCTTCTCAGCCTACTATTGTGGTCCTTGATGAGAAAAAGTCTCAATTTGTTGATGTGGTCCTAGCTAAGTCATTTTCTTAGTTTGCTTCTCTGGCCCTAGCTGAGCAAGAGTTTCATTCTTCGTTTCATGAAAAATGTCAACACCAGAAGTACTTTATAAGTCTTATCTTAACCAACTTGGGTTGCTACTCTCAATTGAGTGACTATCATCACTAAGTCCCTCAGCATTATACCCCCCTCAAAAGTCCATTATCCCTTATAATTAAACGCTACTCCTTCATTAACACGACTTCCATCCGGTGGAGAAATCTCCTTAGTTATATGAGTCCCCGCATTCTCTACTCTACTTTCTACTTCACTCTCAACAACTGGCATAGGGCCTTCTATGGCTAAAGGTACCAACTTTTTCAAGACTACGCCATCACTCCCCAAAACCTATAATGGCTTACGACCTTTTACAATGTATATATTACTATAACAATTAAAGGCTTAAAACAACTACACATTGCTAGAACATCACTGTTAGATAAAATCTCCCTTAACCCCTCAATCGACCACATTCCAGGTATTTTATAATACATCATACTAGTAAAAATATGGGGTTTCGATGTGACAACGCGAGTTTCATGAGAAAGTTACCTGAGTGAAGTAGCTAAGGGACAAGGTCAGCTATTTCAGTTCCGAGGAAAGAGAGGTGTAATTGGCATATTACGTATATAGATGTATAACTGGACCTAGACTCCTACGTACCCTTTTTCGGGGATTAAGTCCAAACATAGTTCTCTTCAGGGATATCTTCTATCCAAAAACAAAATATAATAAATCAACAAAATTCAGAAGGTCTTGATCAAACCTCTCTAAATTCTCAACTGTGCCCCCTGTAGATGGTCTCTTGAGAAGCTTACTTAAAAAACCCTCCATAATTTAACTCAAGTGTTTCCAAATTAGCCATCCTGCATGTAACCAAAAAAAAAATTACAAACAAAAAAACTATTTTAGTCCCCCAAATAAAATAGCAACAACATCTATAATTGTCATCAAACAAATTTACAAATGACCAACAAAAAATACAATTTATGAATAGTTACTTATCTTCTGTAAACTGACCAAAAACTGCCAAAATCTTATTTGAATAGTTACTGATGAATAACATCTTAAATAGTTTACTGTAATTATCAACATAGTAACTGAGAGCAAAAAAAAAATCAACAAAAAATACGAATTTCATACTTTGTAACTAGTAGCAAATATATAGCAATCAACACCCATAGTAGCAAAGTATGTGTGCTTGAATAGGTAACAAAAAATATCATAAAAAATCTATAATGTAATTATTAGTAATTAGCTACGAACAAAAATTAGTACTTTAATAAAAATGGCATGAGAAAAGGCCTTTAGGGTAGTTTGCTAGTAGGCCTTCACAAGAAAAAAAAAAAACAAAAACAAAAGATCAAAAAACAAAACAAAACAAAGTGTTAATTGACCATTAGATAAGGTAATCAATCCACGAGTCCATGTCCAATTGACTTCCCAACTTATAAATCTACCAATTTTATGATCAAATAACCGATTTGTTTTACCATACAAGACAATTTTGACATCAACACAAGAGATACCCACAGGAGCCTATGTGTTGGTCATGTGTCTTCCACAAAAAGCCCGAATGAACAACCTATTTTTCACTCAAAGACAAATGACACACACATAAAGGAATATATTACACTACTTTTCTCTTGCACGTGATATATAGACAAATATAAATAGATGCCTCTCCTTCTTTTTCACTCGTAGTCGTGTTTAGTTGCTCTCGGGTGTTTTGTCTTTGTTGGTTGAATAAAAAAAGTAATCCAAAAGAATAGTTGCTATTGAGGTGCTCAGGATCAAATCCAAAATGGGTTAGGTTTTAAAGAAATGATTTGGGGAAATTTTGAAGGAGTTGGGGTGTGAATGTCGAATCGTTTAGGAGGCTTTTGATGTATTTATAGATGGATAAAAATGACTTTTTACCACTTAACGTAACGGAGTCCATTGTTACACTTTCATGCATAGTATAGGGGTATTAGTGCACATTTATGAAGTTGAGGGGATAAAAATAAAAATGGGCCTAAGTACAAGAGTGTAAAGGCAATTAACCCTTATAAATATTTTATTGGCAGTTACTCACTCAATGTCTTACCTAATTGAAACTATTTTCCTATATGCTTTATAAATTAATTTTTTTTATGTTATGATCTTGAATTAGAAATTTAATTCTATGATTCAATGCCCTACTCTATTAAAAATTATTTCCTCTAATTCTAAGGATATATTTGTTTTAAGTATAACAAAAGATAAATTTTACTAGAGTAATTTTTACTATCCATTATATTAGTTTGGAAAAACGGATAAAAATTTCATCGGGGGTAACGATTACCCCCATATGAGGGAAAATTGTTACTTAAAGAGGGGGTGGGTAATGGGGGGAGTAATAAGAAAATTTACCCTTTTCTCGTTACTCCTGTAAAACAATTCTTTACACTCCTATAAAATCCTTAAATACTTTCTACTACAAATAATCATAATAGATATTATAAAATAATTTATTTAATCAAAATAAATTTAATTAATTATTAAATAAATTTGAGAAAATAATATTTAATAAATAATAATTTATTATTCAAATATTTTGGTTTATTTTGTTAAATTAACACTATTAAAATATTAATTTATTACTAATTTATTTAGTTTTTAAAATTAAAATAATTTTTAATAAATTGTAATTTCTTATTAAAATGATTTATTTATTAAAATAGTTTATTAAATTTATTTCGTAAATAATAATTTCTAGATTTTATATTTCATATTATTTAAATAAACTAAAAGTAGTTGTTTCATGAAATTATTTTATCAATACAAAAAAAAATTTTATCAAATAATAATTCAATATTGAAATTAATTACTATTAGAGTTTCAATCTATGATAAAATTATTTTTATAATTAATATTTTTATTTAAAACTATATATTTAATAAAACACATTTTATTAAAAATAATTATTAAAATGAAATTATTATAATGATTTATTTTATTATAATAGTTTACAAAAATAAGTTATTAAATTTATCTCTTAGTAATTTACCTTCATTTCAAATACAACTAAATCTTACCTCTTTAAATTTTTTACCTTTCCAAACATAATATAATTACTATCGGATAATATTTACTCTCGCATTCTAAACATAAGTATCATAAAACTTGTTACTCGGTAGTCGTTACCATGGTAGCAATAACCCCTATAATCTTTTATCTCCCAAAATTTTCACCCCTTACCAAACATGTGATAAGAAAAATTCATTTCTATTACCTGATTTTCAAAACTTAAATCCTTAGGATTCAATTTATCGTCGTTGAATCAAACTTGATCATCAAAACCTAGTTAGAGTACATTGCAAACCTGTTTGCAAAACCAAACCTTGGTGATTAATAACCATTTTCTTTATTTTCAAAGCTAAGTTTAGTTTCGCACCCTAGGGGGTTGACAAAAATATTGGTCCTTATTTTTAACCATCCTACAATCTAAAAACCCAAATTTTGTTTGACTATTGCAATATATGTAGGCAGTCTAACTAAGACCTGACTATTACAATACTGTTTTTACGTGTTCTGGTGGTATAATCTCTTGAACAGATGTTTAACATATTCACATATAATTGTTCCTATGTTTACATGACTACCTAATCCTCTTAACATGAATATCTACATTCTTTTAGCATGTATGCATACAATGCATTACACCAACAATTCAAAATGAAATTGTGAAAGTAATAAAACAGGACTCTAGACATCTAGGTTTCTCGATGGATATGGTACCTACAAAATTTCATTTTTGTAGTACCTAAAATCTATGGTTTCGGACAATGAGTAAGAGTCATTAAAGGGTCCTTACAAATATTTGTTGAGAATGCAATTTTCAGATTCAAAAAACTATCTTTTTCTCTTAAGTTTCTTGATATCCATTGTTGAAAACGTTCATTGGATACTATGTTATCTTAGCCTCAAAATTATTTTGCAACATTATCAATCAAACACCAGCTCTAGTCATATTATGTCAAACTCGCTTGTATGGGAAACCATCAGACTACCAGAGGGGTGAGAATCCTGACGCAACGTTTTTTGGATAAGATAAACTATTCATCAATTTTTGATTGTGAATTTACTAAAACATATTTAGGAACCATTTAGAGTTATAAAAGTTGACATAAAATGTGGTTTGATTTATTTTTTGGTGTTTGGAGTTCAGCCAACAAAGCATGTAAAAATATATAAGAATAGTGAAAATCCATTCAAATAGTCCATTTGAATGGATTATAGTTAAGGAAATCCGTTCGAAAGAATTCTGTAAGAAAATTTTTAGCGTTTTGTGTAAAATTTCTTGAAGATTCATAGAAATTTTATTACAATTTGTTGACATTAGAAAGATTTATAGAGATTTTATAAAGATTTGTAAAAATTTTATAAAGATTTACATATTTTGACGAGAAAAAAGAATTATAGAAATTTTTAGTAACTATTAGAAGTCCAAACACGACCTTTAAGAGGTTCAGTTTTGGGCTTGGAATTTAGCTTAGGTGCTTCTCCCCATCTAAGGTTTGGTTGATATCTCGGTTATTCCGTGGCCCATTTTGAAAGCTCAGATTCCATTTAGGAACTAGTACTAGTTTTTGGCTTTTTTTTTATAATGATCGAATTTACCCTCTTATATTTTAAATTTCTTTTAAATCTTAATGGATAAGAATGTGAAATTAACAAAAAACTAAAAAAGTAACTACTAAAAGTTAACTTTCTTTCCTTTCCAAAAAAAAATATATAAATATTTTCTAGTAGCTAATAGTTACTAACAACTAGCTGGTAGGTAGTTTTTCTTCCCAAACATACATTAGATTTTAGCTGTACATATGGAGTGAGGAGTGTTGGTCCTCGTGTGGTAGTTAAAGAGATTGACCGGGGGCTTAATTAAAGCCTGTTTAAAGGTAAATATGATAATAGGCATATATTGCAACAAGATGAAGGTAGATGAATTTTATTTTATTATTATTTTTTTCTCATGACTTTCTATTTCTGGTGGCAATTTCAAAACGAAGTTACCAATTTGAGATTTTGATTAATATCCTGAAAAGTTTTGGGATCTATGTGAAATATTTAGGATAATTTGGAGGCCTATCACTATTTATGGATTTATAAGAATTTTGTTCACACTAAAAAATCTTGTCTGTGAATAAGTCACGCTTGCAATAAAAAGACAAAAAAAGATATAGCACATTTTTCAATACATTTCAAAACTGCCATTTGACTCAAAAATTTAGCGGACACCTATCTCGTTCACAAAACTGCTACAACTTTTCATTTTCTTCACAAAGGAAGAAAACCGAATATCCACAACCAAAGCTGCTCTAAAAAGAAACACCAATCGATCATTATTGTAAAGTTGTAATCGAACGAATCAGACAGTTTCAACCAATTTTTTACCCCACAAACAAATCCTGAATCCTCTGCAACAATTCAGATACTAGTTTTTGATTACTGATACTATTTAGGGTTTTTCAATGAAAACCTCAACCAAGATTTTTTACCTTTATTTGCTCTAATTTTATGGTACTGTTTAGTGTTTTTGAATTCAAGATTTTTGTAGTATTGTCTGGTTTATCAGAAAAAGTACCGGTACTATTTGGAGTTTTCAATGAAAACCTCCGTCGAGGTTTTGGGAGGTTTATGTGGTACTATTTGATATACGAGAAAGAGTACATGTACTATCTGGGGGTTTTCATCGTCAGGGTTTTGTGAGGTTTATGCAGTACTGTTTGATATATGAGAAAAAGTGCCGGCATTGTTTGGGGGTTTTCATCGTCAAGGTTTTATGAGGTTTATAAGGTACTGTTTGGTATATGAGAAAGAGCACTGGTACTGTCTGGGGGTTTTCATCGTCGGGGTTTGTGAGGTTTATGTGGTACTGTCTGGTATATGAGAAAAAGTACCGATACTATTTTTGTGATACTGTGATATTGTTAGTCATATATATTTGATACTATCAACCAGATATATATATGGTACTATCACTAGTTTGGATATTGGTAACTGGTACTGTCTTTCATAAACAAGATTTAAAGCTTTAATAGAAAATGAATGTCATTAAATTACAGGTATTGCAATTAAACAAATCAGTCGTGGCTACCATATAGTACAGTTCCAATCTAATCTCAGTTATTAATAAAGTTGAGTCCATCAACATAACAGAAGCTCGCCATGTGTTTCTTCAACAAACTCCATTTTGGAAGCTCGTCTTCAGTATTTCAACCTCACATTTGCACAAAAAATATTAGATGAAAAGCGATTTTGATATTAAGACGATCATAAAAACATTTGATGCTCCTTACAAAGATTTGTATCAGAGAAGAAGAGGTACGAACAATGTTTGGAATAGAGGATGGTAAACAATTGGTGGACATTGCAGAAAAAATGGCAAGGCCAAACACTGAATTTGTCTCAAGAAGATTCAGTGGGTTGCAACGAATTAAAAAATAGAACATATCTAAGGTTTTACAACAGGCTGCTGAAGATCAGACAGATTTTTGGAAGATAAGATGCCGCGAAGCTTTTAACATTGTTCTATTTGACAACCTTGTTTGTCCTTAACAAAGAACATTCATTACCATGGTCCTATACCACAATGGTAGAAACTTTGGATCTATACATCAATACAATTAGAGTGCACATATCTTGGAATTCGTGGAAAATAATTTGTGCTCGACATCCAAAAACAAAGGTGTTGGTGTTACAAGATGTGTTGTGATGTTACGGGTACCCTTTTCGTATCATATTCTATATTACATTTTGGTACTGCCTTATGAACTTCATTCAACTAATGAACCATACCATATGATATGGTACTGGATTTGTGAGCACACCACTATTGTTCAACTAACAAGAAAAAAACTAGAATACCTAGATGTGTCATTTGGGATCTAAAACTGTTGTCTAAGGCATTAAAAAAAACAATACTCAAAAAGTTAATTCAAAATCAGGTATTGCTTCTGATTAAATAAATCATACTAGATTAAACGATATATTCATTGACATACTAATGAATTGTGAAATTCATGAACTAAATATCAGGTAACAGATCATGAAGATAGTGATTATGGAAAAGAATCAGCAAACGAAGATGATAATGAAAGAACCCAACTAGAAGGTTACATGAGAGGTTTAGAAGTAAAAGAACCTGAAGCAACCAGCAAAACAGCTAGAATAAGTGATGATGAATTATTGATTTCTGACATTCTTGAAAACCTAAAGTCAAAAATAGTACCTCCAAAGAAGATTACAATTGGCAAACCAAGAACTCCTGAACATGATCCATTTGGTACTATGGCTGGAACTATTCCATCAAAAATATCATTGACTGTACCAGAAACTGATGAAGGGACCATACCAGACATAGTACCAGTAATATTGCCAGAAAATATTTTTGGATCAGTACCAGAAACAGTACCGATATAGGAGACACATGAGGCTGCATTATCAGAATCAGTACTGGTTCAGCAACATACTGATCCAGTTACTTCAGTTTTAGCAAGTTTGAACCGAGGAAGAATAGAAGAGCTTGAGCAACAGATCATGCAAAAATATGAGAGGATTGTTGCCTTAGAAAAACAAATAATAAAAAAAAATGACTTTGATAAAACAATACCTCGACAATTAAGACCTCAAATCGTAAAACTTAAAACTGAAGACAGAGCTTGCTAATGTCAATGCAGTTGTTGAATTGTTTAGGGGCTGAAATCGTCGAAGCAAACGTCTATGAACCAACATAGCAAGCAACAACCTCGGTTACACCGTCGGATACAAAGGAATGATAAACTCCACCTCCAAATGAACCAGCTTTAATGTACAATAGGCAGAAGGATAAAAAAAAAGCTAGAAGAAAAGAGATCCCTCGTACACGTATAGTGGTAAGAAAAAAGTTACAAAAAAACAAAAGGACGACACTCTAGTAGTTGACCCCAAAGATCCAGAATTTGAATTTATAGACGTTGAGCTTCTGCAACAACTATCTAAATATCCATTAGAAATGCTTAAAAAATCTTCACTCAAGCAGATATTGCAAGTTTTCAACAAAACACACACACCTTGCAGTTCTTGAGAAATAATGAATCTTGAAACTCAATGAGAATGATGGACAAGCGTAAGATAGTATTTAAATCTATTTTTTATAGTAATTGCCCAGTATAAGAAATTTACTTGCTATCACATACTAATAGTTACCTTTTTTATATGGTAGAGTTTACAATGATTGGTACTGTTATTTCTTTTATATGGTATTGTTAAGATAAATATTTCAAACTCATATTATTGAACTCATGTTGTTTTTTTTTTTTTTTCCTGATCTTATTGACATCTCGTTGTATACTCACAACTCAGTGCAACTGTTTGGGTTGTACCAAATTAAACACTCTGCATGATCACCATTCTGCATGATCACCATTGAAGATATTCATAACCTCATAAACAATGACAGTATATCACACATGGTATATATATATCATTAATTGATTTTTTAAAAATAAAAAATTAGTCCCTGATTTACTGATAATCATATTTGCTCAAGTTATTGGCTGTCTTGCGTCCTGTCTAGAATTAATTAGAGGGAAATTAGCCCACAGCACTTTCCCCAAAAGATGCTTGTATTTCAGCAGCTTGTGCTGGGAAAAACAAATTAATTTCTTTTTCACATAATTATTTAACACAACTGTACGCAAAAAAAATCTGATAATTGTGTATTAAATTATTACAGTCATTTATCATATTTGAGATAAATTATGCAGCTCGAGAAATTCAAATTGATCAAAAGATGCAATCATCTTATACATACTGATTCCTTATATTCCCTTTGAATACAAGTGGAACCGAAATCCCTGTTGATCCCAATCATTGGACTCTATTGGTATCGGATAGAGACACGTGAACATGGACACATTACAACTCCTTGAAACCGCGTAGAGTCAATGCTAACGACGTGTGTTTTAAGGATGCAAAGAAACTGATAAGATTCAGTGTGTGAATTTTATACATAATTTCATTGGTAGTATTTCCTACTATTTGCAATTGTATCGTTATTGTTTATTATAAGTAGTATTGCGCCGACATTTTGATTGCTAATTGTCACATTATATCAAAAAGAGTATGTGGAGTCAAAGCTTACAGATCAATATCTCAAGGATCCAATCACAAAAAACATTGAACATACCAGCATGGAATTCGAATACCCATTGTTTTCTGCAATAAATTGTCCATAACAAACATGTACATCGTAAGCATATCCTTTTACCTTCGTGCAGATTATTGAACACCTCTAACTAAATTCTTACAACCTATAAAATCTTGAATACAGTGTTGACTGTGGGCCATTGGTATGCTACGTAATGCAATGCTTGTCAAATGATAAACTAATTGATGCAACGCTTTCACAAGAAGCAGTACAAGCTTATTGAGCAAAAATACTCTCACAATTTCTATCGATTAGTAATGTGCAAAATCGTGATTGTAATGAACACAGTATCAGTGTACAATTTGTTCATGTTTTTATGTGCAAAATCGTGATTGTAATGAACACAGTATCAGTGTACAATTTGTTCATGTTTTCTTGATTCTTTTTAATAACATACTTGTATATTCTACATTTTTTGCTAGTGGTGATGATGAATGCGGTATTATCGGCAAGTCTAAAATTTTATGGTATTATTAATGTAAAGTTTTACAATCACAGTGATTCTCTTTCATCAATTACAATAAATATCAATAAAATTCAATCTGTAAAACTGGTAAAATAACTCTCGTTAAGATTCGGTGTGTGAATTTTATATATAATTTCATTGGTACCGTTTTCTGCTATTAACAATTGTATCGATATTGTTTATAATAACTGGTACGGTGTCGACATTTTGATTACTAATTGTCAAATTGTATCAAAAAGAGAGTGTGGAGTCAAGGCTTAAAGATCAATATCACAAAAAACATTGAACACATCAACTACTAATCATACCAATGTATCAACATAAAAAACACTAACGATATTAAGAGAAACAATACCGATTCTATTTAGTGTGGTACTTTTTTTACAGGATCATTCATTTATACATAACAGTACCACATATAAGTTTAACATGATCAACCCAGTACTGTCAACTTTATATGTGGTACTGCTAGCCATTTATGGTACTGTCAATCATATATATATTTGGTACTGTTTTATAGTAAAACAACACCACATACACGGTATTGTTACCTATATATAGCTGAAAAATAACTATCACACAAATGGATTGAAACATACTAACTAATAATTGAAAAACAATACCATAACAAACAAAAAATAAAATGCTTCTATAAGTAGTATTTTGGAAAAAAAAATCAATTCAAAAGCTCTTTGCAAGTCTTCTTGTTATGAGAGCCCGTGCGACCACAACAAATTCTTTGTGTAAGCTCACCTGTTGATCTAATCCTACACTTCTTTGGCCTTCTACCTGGTCTCCATGTTAATGGAGGTAACATCGAACAACTATTAGAATTTGTAAACTCTTGTATTGAAGCTGTAAGTATCGGAACAATCACACTTTCTTATGCTAATTTGTTCTTATCTATATGAAAGAATTCCTCAACAAATTCCCTCAAAGGTCTACCAATCCTCCCAATAACAGCAAATGCATGAGAGCAAGGAAAACCAGAAATTTACCAATCATAACAAGTACATGTATAATTCACCAAATCAACAGTTGTTGTAAGATTAGAAAATACTTCATAAACAGTATTTGAACACATCTTAATGCTCCACGTTCTACTAGCATAAACAAGTGAAGCAAACTTCTCTTCCATTCTTGGACATAGCACACCGTTCCACTTTGTAGCATCGCACTTTCTTTTGGTAAACTATTCCATTAATTTTACCCTTATCTTGTCGACCAAATGTGCCATTGGCAGATTTCTTGCATCAAGAATCCATGAGTTAAAAGATTCAACCGTATTTGAAGACATCTCACCATACCTTCTACCAGACGAATATGCATTAGTCCAATTTTGCATAGGCAATCCACTCAAAAGTTTATCAACAATTCACCCCCTTCTTTCTTCAACACATCTAACTTCTCCCTAAATGCTGCAAATATGGGAGCATAAGCACATTGCCAAAATAAGTTCATAATATATTCACAAGATCGAAATTTTCTAAATCAACAACACCAAATGCGAATGGAAATAACCCTGTAGGTGAATATTTTAAAAAATGAACAAGTAAATAAACATTGCAGCATTAAAACATATTTTTATAAAAAACAATACCATATACATGACATCTTTACATCACTACTTAATAAAACAGCAATGCAAAATACGATATAAAATTTGTTAAAACACAGTTACAATTCAACAAAAAAAATATATAAATCGTAATACCAAAAAAGAAAAACAAAAAGAAATTCTAAAGAACAAGCTAATTAACCATATAACAATACCATAAAATTGGGAACAGTACTATACCATTATTCGCATCTTTTCCAGTAACTACCATCAAAACACCCCTAAAACATGACTTCAAGAAAATACCATTAGTAAAAATGATGGGCCTACAATATTTGAATCAACCTATACAAACAATACAATATGACAGCAATATTTACGCCAAACGATACAAACAACCTTCTAAATTGGCTTGTACCCTCATCCACAGCCAACACAATATGACTGCTTGGGTTAAGATCTATTGCAACCTTTACATATCATCTTAACTGATTAAATGAATCATCATAGTCACCATAAATCATGGCTTTAGCTTTCTCTACAGCACTCCAAGCCTTATCATAGCTAAGTTGCATATCGTAGTTATTTTAAAAAATATAATAATGTCGATCGGTGACATTGAAGGTTTTAATGCTATCTGATCAATAATCAACTAACCCAAAATTTTCCTACTCATCATCTTAGACCTATCCCTAACAATTGTCAGACCACAATTATGAACGTTGTTGAATTTCCTTACATAAAAATTACTATTAACTTTTGACAACAATGCAACAATTGACTAGAGACAACTTTCCTCAAACTTCTTAGCACAAACAACTTCACTTTGCTCTTATATTCCTCTCATAAATAAACTCAAACCCAACCTATGTAGCATATCGATAAATTGTTGAACTTGAACTACGATACACATCAACATCACAAGAATCATCAGATGAATCCACACCAGTACCACCACTGCAGACAATACCGCTTGATATACTTTTAAAAATAGTACCGATATAATGAGAAATAGTACCGGTACTACTTGGCATTGGTACTGTTTTCATACTACCATAAACAATATCAACCGATACATAACACAACCCAATCATACAAGCCAACATCATCATATTTTTAAAATCAACATCATTTCTTAGAAAACATGATGGATGTTCATGGATTTAGTAACTAAATGAGATATTCTCCACATTCAAACAAGACCTATTCTCACACACCTTCAACATAAAATCTGAAAATAGCATTTCACAATCCACATTTACTATAAAAAATCTGCAAACCAAACTTCAAAGACATGACTACTCAAAATCGTTGACGCATCAAAATTACCTAATACGTGATACAGATTTATATGTATCTTCCTTCGAACGACGTTAATATCAGTCGCTTCTCATTCAAATCTTCACGACTAAAAATTCAAAATAGTGAATCTAAAACAATGAAGGTGAAAACAATGAAAGGCGCGCACTCATGGAACTATTGGATACCGAGATCTCTTCCAACTTTCTCGAATGCGCATGGGTCTCGCGACTTGAGTTAGCAACAGATGAGAGTGCAACTGAATGTTATGATGCCAACAACGAAAAACTCACCTACCTAAGTCGAATTTCGCATACCTTGGTTGATATTCAGGGAAACCCAACCGAAGAAACGTAATTTTTGGCAACGTGATTCCATTCCCTTTAATAACGAACTAATTTATAGAAATAAGGATATTATTGGTATATTAAAAATCATATTTAAAACTAAGACGTGATTCCATTCCCTTAAATAATGTAATAAATTTATAGAAATAATGGTATTATTGGTATATTAAAAATTATATTTAAATCAAACTCGTGGGACCCATATAAAAGTGTTACCTAATCACAAAACTTTTTACATAAAAATCACTTAAACGTAATATTTTTTTTTTTTGGAGTGACTAATAAGGTTAAAAGATTACAAACTGTGCCTTAAACACAATTTTCTAAAATATTAACTCTACGGTGAAATTTTTGAAGATGGCACTGATAAGTATTGCTTTAGTAGTAATTAAGGGAGTAATAAATTTATAATAATTACTTTTAGATTGAAAGCCCATAATAATTATGGTAATTTTTGTAGTTATAAAAAAATATAAAATTTTATAAATCTCTACAAATACAAATTACGAGATTATAAAATTAAAAATTTTTATTAATTACACAAAATACAAGATACTAACTTTTACAAATTTATATTTAAAATGCTAAGAGAGAGCATTATTTGAAAAAATAGTGTAAGGGAATTATATAACTTTTCTATTGCTCTTCGTCGCCCTGTCTTATTCCTCCACCAATACCAATGTACTCCCATAAGGATTACACCCGGTATAATTGTTAACTCCTCTTTCATACTAATATAATAAATGTCAAAAATTACAATAATAAAATTTACCATTTACTACCCCCAAAATAGACATGCCCAAAGTGTATATTTTATTGCCTATTTTTAATTTTTGACCAGATTTATTTTATAAATTTGGGGCTTGGGGTATTTGTTGTGGGCTTAACCCTCAAGTATGTATTAATTTATAAGAATAAGCACACACATGCACGTTCCCTAAAATATAAGGCTTGTTACATTACGGAGTTCCTGACTCAACTAGGTACGTTGAAACCAATATATAAACTGGTAAGCCTCTTCTGAACTCCTTTGCTAAAGCAAAAGTAAAAGTGTTCATGGAACACACGTCATCATTAAAATTAAAAGATGACGGTTACTTAAGGCTCCGTTTGATAATTTTTTTCTATTTTTTTCGTTATCTTTTTTAAAATTTGTAAACTAATAATCAAAACTTATTTGGTAAATCTATTTACCTTTTTCTTTTTTGTTTTCAAAAAACTAAAAACTTACACAAAAAAAATTCGCTTTACGTTTTTCTGTTATAAACATTCTACCAATTTTAACACATTGTCTACTTTCTTATATCATATAAAATAAATTTATTCAAATATTTTATCAAACTTATATTATTTTTAATATATAAGATAATTAAATTAAATTAATTATCTAAATAAATATCTAAGACACTATATTAATTTAAGTTTAATAAATAATTAAATTAAATTAATTAATTTAATTAGCCTAAAATATATATATCATTAATTTATTTTTAATAAATAATAAATTTAAATTAAAATTTTTAATTTAATACTTAAAATATATTTCATTAATTATCTTGAATAATTTTTTTAATAAATATCATAATTAATTTAATTAATTTAATGAAACTTAATATCATAATTAAAATAAATTTTATTTAATAAATCATTTAACTATATTAATTTATTTAATTAATATGAAATATATTTTATTAAATTAATTTTAATAAATATCTAATTAAATTATTTAAAAATTATGAAATATATTTTAATCAATTTTTTTAATAAATTTTATAATTAAATTATAATTAACCTATTTTATATTTACTAAATTAATGGTATAAGAATTATATTTTACTTATTTTTTAATATATAATATAACTAAATTGTTATTTAATATATTTTCTACTTTTTGAATTAAATTAATATAAAAGATATTTTACTTAAATAAATTAAGATATTTTACTTAAATAAATTAAGTTTTTAAAAACTAATAAAATTGAATATATTTATAAAAATAAAAAGTAATAACTATAAACAAAATTATATTTTTATACGCAGTTTCAGTTTTCATTTCAGGATAAAAAAGATAATAGAGAATAAAAAAATAAAAAATATAAATAGATAACCACTAGTAAAAAAATGATATCGTTACCAAATGCCTAAGTGAATGTTTTTTAATATGTCAGCTATGGTTAAGTAGGATAAACAGCCAAATTAGACACATGTTTGTATATTGATAATAGCTGAATATCTAATGGTTTAAATTGTATGAAATTTAAATATAATAAACTCGACTTACGTATCTACAACTTTGTCGGAGTAATATTTTCGTGGATCTGAAGGTAAGCTGTCCAAAAATTAGTTGGACTATTTGGCATTACAGAAACAAATGTAATTCTGAATTCTGGAGCTAATGTTAGTTTTTGAGCCATAACTCATAATATAAAAGTTCAACAATTCTAATTTTTGGTGTGTAGAAAGAAGACTTATAAAACTACAACGTTTATAGTTTAAGTCTCTTGTAATGATAAAAGTATCATGGTAAAACAGAAGCTTAAACGAGAAACATAGATTCAGAGTATCAGAAAAAGCTATCTGGAACTAGTTTCGGTGTGGAGCCTATATCTAAAGATCTAACCGTTGGATGAAGCTAACATTTGGTCAGAATATAGCTGACTCATATATCTACAAATTCATCACTCTGAGTTAATATCAGATATGAACATTAGGAGGGTGAAAAAATGTCACAAAAGTATCTAAAAAAATCTGAATCTGAAATGCAGCATAGAAAGTAAGGAAATTCAATTTCTTTCAAGGGCGAAAGTATCTTTTTATCTAGTAACGGCCACTTTAAGATTTTTGCCTATAAATACAGCCTCAAAATAAGATTCAAAAGAAAAGAAGAAAAAAAGAAAGAAGTACTTAAAGAGAGATACAAGAAAGTCCATAATTTTGCAAATGTAAAGCGATTTCTTCTTAAACTTGTGCTTCATCTTTTATATTCAACTTGTGAGAGTTTCTTTTCTTTGATTGAGTGCTAAACTCATTATTGTTATTGTAAGAGAGGGAAACTTATAACCCGCTTAATTTTTGAGAGTTGGGTGAGCTCTTGTTGATTTGGTTCAAGTGTTGGAATCAAAACAAAAGATATTTTTTGAGAGAGACTTGTGGAGTGATTTGGGGATAAAATCACTTGAAAATGTTTCTAGCACCTTGGGAAGCTAGTATGTAACAAGCTCTTCAAAGAATAGTAGAGAAATCTCAAGGAAGACCTTGAGTGAGTGGACGTAGGTAACATTGAAGCCGAACCACTATAAATCGATTGTGTTTGCTTCTCTTCCCTTCTCTTTATATTTATTACAAACATTAGCACTCACTTTTCATCCACAAATATTTAATATTTTTACGTGCATTCCAATTTTTTTATTATCTTTTTCATCTTGATATATTTGCTTTAAGCGTTGAATTTTTTTTTAAGCAACCATATTCATCCCCTCTAGTGTTGTTAATTAGGACAACAAATCACATTAAAATTTTAAGCAAGTGGATCTCTTTTTAGAACTCATGAGCAAGTGAATTCCTTTTCGAACTCTAAAAGAGTGGGTCCTTTTAAAAACCCATAAATTTTTTACATTTATTATTTATTAAAAATCGTATGCCATAATTTTGGTACCTATATAGACAAAAGAAAAAGTGAAATTGTATCAATGTAAGACAAAGAAAAAAGGTTTTGTGGATGAAAAAACTATCGTAGCCATTCATTGAAGAATAAACCTCAATTTTAATTATTGGATCTTAGTTTCTGATAGAAACATTTTCAAAAAATCTTCCTATCTTATTATATAGATAGTCAATCTTATCAATTTAAATTTAAAATTAGAATTTAAAAAAAAATCAATCCCCTAAGACTTATTTTATTCAAATATTTATAAAAAAAATAAAAAGTAGAATGATGAATATAAAGAATGCGTCGTAGGATTTTATAATAAAATTTTAATTGACTTTATAAAAATACCTCAAATAAAAAATATTATTATTAGTCACATCTGTTTTATAAAATAACACAAATATAGTTAATGTGATTAAATTTAAATTTAAATTTAGAATTTAGAAAAATAACTAATTCGGAGCCTAGTTAATATTTTTTTCTGTACTTTTAAATTTTAAAAATACAAAGAGTTGTTGCTATAACAAAACTAACCTAATTATTATTTAAACATTTTAACTTATGATTTTTTAGTTCAATTCTATTTCTTAACTACATTTTTAATTTTATTACTAATCTAATTGAAATATATAAATTTACCAATCATATTAAATTTTTAAGTGAGTGGGACTCATTTTAGAATTTCTTTTCAGAACCCGAAAAAGTGAGTCTTTTTTTAGAAATAATGAGTTTTTTACATTTATTATTTATCAACCATAATTCTAGTGTTTTTATAGGTAAAAGAAAATGTGAAGTTATTGTACTTTAGTAAAGTGGGATAAAGAAACATTATAAATATAAAAGATTATAGCCATTCATTGAATAATAAAATTTAATCTCAACCGTTAGATCTTAGTTTATGAGATGGATATTTTCAAAAACCGTCATGTTTTATTATATAGATTTTTTTTATAAAAGTTTTTAAATCAATATTTGTAAAAATATGATAATATTTGTAATAAATAATAAAATTTTACATTTAAGTTTGTTTTACAAATTTACATTTGAGCTATTTGTAGGCCAAGATATATTTCTATACCTTTAGACACAAGTAATTCTAGTATGATAATGTTAAACGATAGACGGATACCTAATAGACAATTTCAATTAAATATTTTATTATATATTTAGATTTAAATATTCTTTAAAATTTTGTTAAAATTAAACATTAAAAATAAAATTTCTATTTATGTTTTTAAATTTTTGTAAACTAACAACAGAAAAAAATTTGTTAAAATTATTTATATTTTGTTGTTTTCAAAAAATAAAAACTTAAACAGGAAAACAAATAAAAAAAATGTTTTTATTCTATTTTTCTATTACAAATATTTTATCAATTTTAATACTTTGTCTGTTTTTATTTCATCATATTAAAATGAATTATTTTAATTTTATAAATTAATATTATATTCCAAAAATTAATTTTACTAAATAATTAAATTAAATTAAGTAATTTTTGAATTAAATAAATACTTTTTTCTTTATTATGGAATTAATTGATTCATATTATATTAATATGAAATATATATCAGTGAAATTCTGAATAAATATTAAAATTATTGAATAATTTAAATTAGTTGACATATTTAATAATTTAATTTAATTTGAATTATTTATATCCAATATATTTCATTAAATTATTTTTAATAAATATCATAATTAATTTAATTAATTTAATTTGATTTAATAAATAATATAATTTAATTAAACTAACATGAAATCTATTTAATAAATCCAATTAATTTTTTAAAATATAATTATAAATAAAATTAAATTTTCAAAAGCAGTTTTAGTTTTGATTTCAGAAAAAAAAAGACAGCAAAAAATAAAAATAAAAAATATAATTTAAACTAAATATAAATAGAAAAATGACAATGTTACAAATGGACATTAAACAATGTATGGATACCTATTAGATGAAGTCAACTAAATTTTTTTATTTAAAAAGATATTTAAACTTTATTTTCCTTAAAATTTTTCTTTAAATATTTAAATTAAAATTTGGATTTACTTAATTGCCAAGATTATTTTTTTTTCTTACATTTTTCATTTTTTGAATACTTTATATATAAAAGATTTAAATTAATATTTTAAGAATATGATAATAGTAATAATAAATAATAAAATTTTATACATTACTTTCTTTTGATTAGTGATTTTTTATTTTTATATATTATTTTTACATCTTTTCATATAGATTTATTTTATGTATTTAAATTTAAATTATTTACACGTTAAATTATATTTTTGTTCCTTTAAACACTTGCAATTGTTTTGATACACCAAAAATACTCGTGCCTTTATGATGCCTTTATGACATACAAACATATATATATATATATATAACATTTGAATTTCAAAATTCAGAACTTTGACCCATCAACTCCGCCATCCTCAATATATATGCATAAAAAGGTGTACAAATACATATAAAAATTAACCGAGTGAATTAAAATT
This sequence comes from Sideroxylon spinosum, assembly GCA_003260245.2. NCBI lineage: Eukaryota > Viridiplantae > Streptophyta > Magnoliopsida > Ericales > Sapotaceae > Sideroxylon > Sideroxylon spinosum. The sequence goes on along the minus strand of QLOD02113584.1, from coordinate 735 downwards.
GACCCATCAGGATACCGAGCCTTTCCACGCCATCCCATTGAGTACAACCATCAAATCAACTCATTGGTTGATTCTGATTTTAATGGATCATAGCCGTGAAATGATTAGGTGAGCTCCAAAAGTACAGAGAGAGAAAAGGACAGAAGATGTAGGATTGGTAGGTAAAACCAATGAGTTGCATGGATAAAAAATCAAAAACATATCAGCCTTTGATAAAAAAATTCCAACCATCTCATCCGTTGGTTTGATAATATAATTGTCAACTCTAACGGATATATGTATCTGCGCCTGTGGGCTGTAACAGAGAGAAAAAGTAAAAAAGGAGGGTCGGGTGGTGAGTGCTCAGTGAGGTGATTCGGCGTGAACTTGTGAGGAAAGGGTTGACGTGTATAAATTTAAATCATTGATTAAAAATTAAAATTTAATTTTAATTTTTAGTTTTAGTGTGAGAAGAATATTTTTAAAATGGGATGTATTTATTAGATAGATATATATATATATATATATCTATCTGTACTATTATAAAGAAAATAGGAGAGGCAATGTTGAAGTCCAAAATTTGACGAAGCTAACTTTTGTGAAATTCTTTTTTTTTTTTTCCATTAATAGCTTTTTAACTACTAATAACCCCCATATTTAAAAATGATATATAGGTAATTTTTTTAATTTTTTAAGTTATTTACGTAATTTTACCATTTTATTCTTTGTTTTCCTTAAATATCCTTTAACCATCCA
>QLOD02113038.1:0-22423 GCA_003260245.2 Sideroxylon spinosum | reverse complement strand
AGTTTTAAGGTTTTTCAAATATGCTTACTTCTTTGATTTTTGAATAATAGTTGCTTATTTCGATATGCAAACGAACATGAGACAAATTCCTGGGGCCGTGAAAGTCAAGCCAATCTCTCTTACATCAAAGAAGTACTGAAGTTCCTAGGCAGACTTGACACGTTCCTATTAGCAAGGTTGGCACCCATTCTCTTCATTTTTTCACGTAGTATCATTCCTTCATCTCCACACAGCAAGGTTTTGATATGTCAATAGCGGCTAACACACTACATAAGTGGTTTCACTAGACACCACAAAGGAAACTTTAATTCTAATAAACGCACCACCCAGCTTAGCATCCAGCCCCAAATGTTGCCATCCCCAATGAAGAATAAGGCCCTTCAGCCCCAGCTACTCTCTCCTTAGTGACACTCATGGATCTTAACATCCATGAGTTTCCACGGTCGAAGAAAAGAAGAGGTTACCTTTACTTTCGTCCCAACTTGTACTCAAGAAATGGCGTCGAGAAAAGACATTAAGAGGCTGTTGAGTAGAATGTAAAGAAGAAAAGAACTGAAGTTGCCAGGGAAAAGGCAAAAGAAAATAAGGTTGAAGAAACTAGGAAGGCCGACCTCAGGAGGCAAGTGAAGGAAAAAACATTGAAAAGAATAATAAAAGAGAAGGACCTCATAATAAAAGAACCTATTGATGTTTCAAGGAAGACTTCCCAAGCAGTCGAGGAGGATCCCAATGCATAGAAGAAGCAAAAAATTGACCAACCACTAGACATCGTGATCTTGGATCCTATAGCTTCAAGTGAGGTAACCCCCAATTACTTCGGGAGGTGCTCAAGATGCCTCCTAACCACCTCTTTCCCAACTAGTGGAGAGAGGTTTGAATAAGTTCTTTTAGAAATTATCTGTCCAAAGAACCTAATTCGAGACTCTCCATCCTTCATTCCTAAGATTCTAATTCAAAGCCTCTAATTCCTTGTTGGGCACTCCTTCACCATTCAAGACTTCACTCTCAACCACCCCGAGTGTTATCTTAGGGCTATTCTTCCTCCATGTGATGTACAAAATGTACGGAGGCATCAAACTTTTACATTTTGAGTGGAAAACCTTCAAACGTTGTATTCCATGGAGTTCATCACTAGGAGTCAAGGTTTGCATAGATGATGCTTACATTAGCTCCTTGAAAGAAAAAACTAAGGATCTCGAGGGAGAGAAGATAGAGTTAGAGTACCAAATTGAAGTTTCAAACTCTAACGCTAACGCTGCAGAGGAGAAAATGGAAGCCAGCGAGTAGAAACAGCAATTAATGGAAAAATAACTGGCTTCCAAAAATGAGGAGTTATAAGAGAAGGTGGGATAACTAGTTGGGGCAAAAGCTGAATTGTCCAAAGCTCAAGATGAATAGGGAAAAACGGCTAAGGAGCTCACTAAGTACAAGTTGGAGATATTTAACTTGATGGGCAAGAACATCAGATTGAAAGCTGAGATAAAAAGTAGGAATGAAGCACTTTAGTAGAAGGATCAAGCAATGAAAGTGTAGAAAAGAAGGCTGCTGAAGAGATGGAACCTCAGTTTGATGACTTTGTCCGGCAAATAGAAGACGCTCAGAATGAGTACTTTTTGGACGGTTGGAAAGCTACCATGCAGAAAATGTTCATGGATGGAAATTATAAAAAGTACAGAGATGTGCCGTTTCCTAATCTAGGCAATGCCATTCCTAAATTCGGCTAGGGGTATTCTTCTTTAGATTCAAACCATAGACTCCTCAAAGGCAGTGGAGATTGAAGAAGGGGAATTAGAAGTAGAGAACGTTTCCAAAGCAAAAAAACATCCCTTTCGCTTCTATTTTTGATCCAATGAAGGCCTCGAGGATGCTCTTGCTCAAAGCCTAATTGAGATCATCACTGAAGTTTCCAAATCAATCGCGGCTGAGCATAGTAATGAGGAGTCCAAATAGGATAAGCCAAAATAGATTTTTAGCTTTCCTTGATTTTCCTTCCATGTATCTATCACTTACTTAAGTAATCCTAACTTTTTGATGTTAATGAAAAGTCAATTTGAAACTTTGTTTATACAGAATTTAATTTTATCTCATTCCTTTGATGATATATTTGTGTCAAAAAATTTACTATATCTATTTGAGTCAAATTGCTTCACCCTGCAATACAGAAGCCAACTTCAAAACAAATGGCTTTTTCTTTTCTCACTAACTTCTTTAAGTCCTTTTTTTTCCTTTATTAATTCAGGGAGATAGTCCTTGAAATCCACTCAATTAGAAACATTTTAACGGAAATAGCAGATTGGTCAAGTGGTTAATACTTAGCTATTTTGCCATGACTTGCTTTTCATTAATAAAAGATTATAATGACTTTGGATGTAAAAATGGTCAGAGTTATTGTTGTGCTTTTGTACTTACAAAATCTTATTGATCATGTATTGCCAACCACAATGAATGTGGTTGGGATAATGTGTAGACTTCCTATAGGTGTAAATCATTGCCTAATTGACAAGAAATAGCACAATTTTTACTAAAACGTAGTTGTCAATGTTTGCCACAAGTTCTTAACAATAAGTAGTAGTATGGTCAAGAGGATATAAAAATTCTTGTAAGATTTGACAATTGTTCACTTGTTGTAAAATAATGCAATTTGAATTGAAATAAGCCTTGCAATGTCAACCACTAAGGTGTTTAGTGGTGTTTCTTTTTCCGAGTCAACCATTGGTGAGCCTAGTAGGACTATTCTTATTAGAGTCAGCACTGGGGAACCTAATAAGATGATTCTTGCTACAATCTGCACTGGGGAACCCAGTGAGATGATTTTTGCTATATTCAATACTACGAGAACCTAATGAGGTGATTCTTGCTAACGTCACCACTAGGCGATCCAGTGGGACTATCCTTGAATTTTGTGTATGTCTCTGAAATTTTCTCCTTATATTTCTCATCTGTAAAAGCCTTTCAATGATAACAAATGTAAAATTCAATACTTACATGTAGAATAACTTTAAATAAGTTTTGTTCTATGGCCTTTTGACAGGTCTTTCTTCGAAGTCAGATAGACGACAAGCTCCATTGCCGAGCACCTATGTAACATGAAATGGACCTTCCCAATTAGCGCCGAGCTTACTGACCGACCCTGAAATGTGTTAAGGGTTCTACTCTCAAGTGCAAGAGGGCAGTCGTAGTTTTAAACTTGGTGAGTATCGAGGTCATCTCCACGGGGATGACTTGGTTAAAAGCTTTAGACTTGTTCACAAAATTTATTAATAAGATTGAGTTTTTATTTTAAGTTCTAAATGAATTAAATATTAAGTAAAGAAATTCAATTTAATTTTAAATTGCAAACAAGCCAACTATTCTAAATTTTAAAGCAAATAAATTAACTCAGAAATTAAATTAAATAACAAACTTGAATAACGAAATCAATAATGAAGAAGTCCTTGATCCAATTTGTAAGTCTGGGTAGTTCACTACTTCACTCTGGGTTGTTTACTTTTAAAACTAAAATTCGATTTTGTTTGAGAATTATTGAGAACATATAAATCAAAAGCCAGAACCAGTGATTTCAAATGAATATGGTTAAAGACTTTTGTTCTCAAAAGTTTCCAAACAAATGAAATTAGAATTGATCTCAAACCCTATTTTTAATTTGCTCAAAAATATGAATCAATGTTTGAATCAAAAACCAGTACCAGTGATTTCAAACGATTATGGTTAAAGGTTTTTGTTTTCGAAAACTTTTCAAACAAACGAAATCACAGTTCTATTCAAAACCTATTTTAATCTTTTCTTAAAATATTTAGAAAATTATACTCAAAAACCACTACCAGTGATTTCAAATGAATATGGTTAAAGATTTTTGTTTTCGAATGTTTTCGAAACAAGTTAAAATGGATTTAAAATAGTAGATCCCTACGTAAGTGCCATCGAAACCCATGCGAAGGGTCTATGTATATCCCAGAGTATTTTCATGAACTACTCTTCTTTGATTCGTTGAATCAAGAACTAGGGTTTCTACGCTGACATTATTTTAGATGAAACGAAAGAAAAAACAATTGGCAAAATCATATTCAATAGATTTAATGAATAAAATAGTGAAACAATATTATTAAAATGCAAAACAAAAGTAAACGTACTCTGTAATCTAATTTAGAACCTTGTAGCGAAAGATTGCTGTTGTAGCAAAGCCTACGCAAACTCTAAAAAATCTTCCAAGCATTCTATGAACATTACCAATCTCTAAAAACTATCTAAGACTCTAAAAAGAATGAAAGAAGATAATCTATGGCTCCCCCAATTTGGCCGTGCGATCGGGTTTAGATAAAGGTTACACAAAAATCCTAAAAGATGAGAATTAACTCGTGCACACTCGGTTACTGTGGTCTGGACCATTTAGGAGGTGGTCCGGACCACAGAATGGTGATTACTCAAATTCTGCTTCCTCTTGAAGTCCTTCTGACAGCTTTCTGTTCTCAATTTCCAACGTAGTGTTGATCTTAAAGACGATAGAAACACAAAAGTTGTAGCCCTTTGAGTCTTTGTTCCAAAACAAAAAGAATCAGGTCAATCCAAATTGTGAGTGAGAAGATATGGTCAAAATACTGGCAGGGTGCAAGCTGGAACTTCAGCTGCACACCACTTCAACCATCTTGAACTTTAGACTATTTTCTTTTTCTCCTTGGCCGCCACTTTCATCACTGTTGATCTCACTTATTTTACCCTTTTCCCTGCAATTAAAAGAATAAACACTATAAATAATACAATAATGATAAAACCTCAAAATTAACTACTTAAATGCATCAATGAGTATCAAAATGTTGAATTTGTGATTACACTTTTCAAGTGTAATCACTTACCCTTTGGTGGATTTTTTCAAGCTTCCATTAACTTTCTTAGCACAAAGTCTTTAATCTTGAATTTCCGAGGTTGGACGTTCTTGTTGTACTTCGTCTTTGTTTCCTATTGATAATTAACAAACCTAATTACAGCCAACTCTCTTCTTTCATCAACCAAATCTAGACTTACTCTCATTGCTTTATGGTTTTCCTCTTGGTCAAAAGCTTATGAGTAGATGGTTAGAAAACCAACCTCCAATAGAATAATAGCCTTCATTCCATAACTAAGAAAGAATGAAGACTCACCAGTTGACCTCTTCGTGGTAGTTCTGTATGTCCAACGCACTGCTGGAAGTCTATCTATCGACTCTTCTTTGGCTGCTTCTAAATTGTTTTTGATACCATTGAAGATGATCTTGTTTGTAGCTTTAAACCCATTATTTTAGGATACACAAATGTTGAATAGATATTTTTTATCCCATATATAAAACAACATTCCCTAAATAGAGCATTATCAAACTGTGTTTCATTGTTGTCAGAAATAAGTGTCATAGGGATACCATATCTTGTAATGTTATTCTTTCATGCAAAACAAAATATCACATATATCCTTGATGTGAGGCAAGGGTTCACCCACTTGGTAAAGTATTCTGTGCCTACCATCAGCCATTTCTTATTTCCAGTAGTGTTAGGCAATGGTCCTACTATGTTAAGTACCCATTGTGCTAATGGCCGCAGACTAATAAGTAGACTAAGTTCCTGAGTGGGTTGATGAGGAACTAGAGCAAACTATTGAAACTTCTTACATTTTTTGATGTAGGCTTTTGCATTTCTTTTCATCCTTGACTACCAATATCCTTAAGTGATTGCTTTGTGAGCCAAGGACCTGCCCCCAGTATATGCCCCACAAATCCCTTTATGTATTTCATAAAAAACATTTTGTACCGTATCAGGTTGAACACAAAAAAGATAGAAGCTTGTAAATGATTTCCTATATAGCTTATGGTCAGGGGACAACCAGAATCTTGTAGCTTTAATTCCAACCTTATTTACTTTTATCTTGTATTTGGAGAGCGCTATCTTTCAAATAAGTAAGAACTAGATCGATTCGAGATGGACCTATCTAAATGCAAATCGCTTCATCAACCTTAGATACAATTGGTCTTCTAGCACCTCAATGAAAATTGTATCTATAAGCCTAGTCCTTAGGGATGCAACCAATGTTGCCAAAGCATCAGCATACACATTGTGATCCCTCCCAATCAACTCAATCCCAATAATATTAAACCTTTTCAACTTTTTCTTCGAAAGATTCAAGTATTCAATCATCCTTCGTTTCTCATTGCATATTCTCTTTTTCATTAGTTGACCACCAACTAAGAGTCTATCATTATGATCAAATTTCGTGTAAAGAGACGCCGAGCAATGTCAAGGTCACCTATAAGAGCCTCATACTTACCTTCATTATTAGTAGCTTGGAAGCCAAGCTTTATTACATACTCGATAGTAGCCCTCTTAGGGGTTGCTGTGTCTACTCCTACTCCAACATCCCTTTGGGATGAGGATCCATCCACTTAAATTTGCCATATGGATGTAACCATCTCTATAACTGCTACGGCTTCTAAATTGATCTCCAATTGCCATATCTCTTATATCTGCTCGGAGACTGGGGTAGTGAACTCTGCTGCAAAATCAACTAAAACTTGTGCCTTTATTATTATGCTTAACATAAACCTTATATCAAAAACTCATAAAGAGACTGCCCACTTAGCCATCATCCTGGTAATGTCTGCTTTCTTTAGGAGCTGACCAATAGGTTGATATGTGACCACCTAAATAGTATGAGCATGAAAGTAATGAGCCGGCATTTTGGATGCCACCACCAAGGCTAAAGTAAACCTTTTCAGGGGAAGATATCTAGTCTCTACCCCCTATAAAGTGTTGCTTGCATAGTGGATGAGCTTCTATCTCCCTTCTACCTCTTTTAGCAACACGGCACTAACTACCTAATCTAAACTTTCAAATAAAGTTTCAAAATGTCTCCAGGCTAGGAAGTTGATAAAATAGGAATGGTAGCCAGGTATTCCTTCAACTTCTCCTGTGCTTTGTTTTCTTCTTCGTCCCAAATCATCTTATTTACGCTCTTGAATCACTTATTTGATGCTTAGCTAATAAATCTGTTAAGTGCTATCACCATTCCTATAAGCTTTTGAACTTCTTTCTTTATTCGAGCAGGAACTATGGCTTGGATGGCTCAGATCGGGTCAAGATCAGCCTCTATTCCTTTCCTGGGAACCAATTGTCCTAAAAACTTTCTTGAACTCACACTTGGTAAAATTGAGCTTCAACCCATATTCATCAAGCGTGGAGACGAAGTGTTGCAGATACTGAACATGGTTCTCAGACTCTTTGCTCTTAACCACGATGTCATTGATTTAAACCCTATAGTCTTATTGAGGTCGTCTTTAAACATCTTCATCACCAACCGTTGTTACGTGGCACCAGTATTCTTCAATCTAATAAGCCTAAACCTTATAGCAATAAATCCCCCTAAGGTTGATGAATGAAGTCTTTTCTTCATCTGAGCTATGCATTGGGATCTAATGGCACCCTCTACATGCATTTAAAAAAGACATCCGTGAGCTTCTAACCATTGAATCCACCAATTGAACAATCTTTGATAGTAGGAATGGATCCTTAAGACACACCTTATTCAGGTTAGTGTACTCAACACAATCTCTCTCTGTCTCATTTTTCTGTTTGACTACCAATATGTTGGCTAACCACTTAGGATAAGAAACTTCTCTAATAGTTTCAGCCTCAATTAGCTTGCCGATCTCCTCAATTACAACTTCGGTATAATACAAAGTAGATCTCCTTGTCCTTTGAACGATAGGTTTAACTCCTACATTTATATTTAGTCTATGACTCATGACCTCAGGAGAAATACTTGGCATTTTTTGTGAGGTCCAGACAAAGGTTTCGATGTTTTTCAGCAACATCTCCTTCAGTTCTAACTTCTCCTTGATCGTCAGATTTGATTCAATGAGAAAATTCTTATCATCCTCGAGAGGACCAATTTGAAACTTTTCCAAGCCTTCAAGAGCCTTTCTGGCAGGATCTCCACCAATATCATCAATCTTTGGTGTGTACTAGGGCATTTTTGTGAGTTAGACTTGCTTACGCAAGGGTTTAGACTTGAGGGCAGTAGTGAAGCCACATTCTTGATGCATTTTGGTCTCGTTTAATCTCAATCACCTTACCACCACTTGGAAACTCACAATATTGGCAATAAGTCGAGGGACAGCCTTCAGTATATGTATCCAAGACCTCCTTCTAATGGCTTTGTAGGGGAATGGCACATTCACCATTGAATTCCAGTTCGTACTCCACTAGACTAGCTCGAACTAAGATCACAACTCTCCCTTCAGACCATACCAGGTATAATATAATGCTATCAGTGACACTTTGCTGGCTCCAAATCTTCGTTAGTCAGGTTGAGTTTCTTGAACAAACTAAGAAAAATGACCTCTATTGAACTCCGAGCATCCACCAAGATCTTCTTTATATCTGATTTGAACATCTTCAGAGTAACCACCAAAGCATCATTATGTGGCTATTACACCTTAGCTTATATGTCTTCAAGGAATATGATACCCGGAGCACATTCTTTTCGCTGATGCTTGCTCGGGGATCTAGTAACTTTCAAGGCTTTACCTAACCGACCAACATCTTGTTCATTTACTCAGTGACCGACCCTAAAATGTGTTCGGGTTTTTACCTCTCAAGTGCAAGAGGGTAGTTTTAGTTTTAAACTCGGTGAGTCCAAGGTCGAATTCACAGGGAGCCTATGTTATTTAATTTTTAGGTTACGAATGGACTTTGAGATTGAATGTAAAAGAGGTTTGGTGTTCAGTTTCACTACGACTTAGAATTTAACAGAAATAAAACAAATGAAAATAAGTAAAATTAAAACTAATGATTAAATTACTGTTATGAAATAACTTTTATAATTCAATTGAATTTCTATTTCTTTGTAATTCAGAAGAAATTGGAAAATAATGTAATCTAGTTAAATTACTATGATAATCAGAAGCCATTGCCACTCACACCAATGATCACCGAGTAGTGGTTAAGTTCTTAAAAGAACATATCTTTTCTCATTTTGGGATGCCAAGGGCAATCATCAGTGATAAAGGCAAACATTTTTTTAATAAACATGTTGGTAACTTAATGCGTAAATATTGTATGACACATAATCTATGGCCACTAGAATGTACTCAAAACCAAAAGAATTAGTGAATAGACCCATAAAATCTATCCCCCAACAATCAAAAATTTCTAAAATGATCACAGGATTTTGGGGCATCTCATTATGTTTAGATAAAGCTCCTAAACGTTGGCAACGATCACATCTCAAACAATAATTATGCACATCTTTAAACATAGAGGACCAATAAAATCCACATTGAAGGATTTTAGCAGTAGTTTTCTTTGCAGAGAAATGGCCTACACAAGCCAAAGTATGACAAAATTTCATGACACTGTGAATCTCATTGTTAGAAATGCATCTCCTTATAATTTGATCTGGGCAATACTTATAGAGGTATGGTTCGTCCCAAAAGAAATTTTTCGCATTACGCAAAAACTTACCGCTATCAACTTTGGTCCAATGGGAAGGCTTTGTACTATCACTACGAAGTTGGCAACATGTGAATACCAAGGAGATTGATCATGAAGGGTAGTGCTAACATGCATGAGGTGCTCATCAGGGAATTATTCATTAATTATCACATCACTCGATTCAGACTCATGTTGTGACAATATAGACAAATGGTCAGCTATAACATTTTCCACTCCTTTCTTGTCCTTAATCTCCAAATCAAACTCTTGCAGGAGTAAGATCCATCTAATGAGATGGGGTTTGGCCTCTTTCTTAGAAAGAAGATATTTTTAGGCCGCATGGTCTGTGAACTCTGTGACATGAGACCCTACTAAATAAGACCTAAACTTGTCAAGGGTAAACACTACTACTAGGAGCATTTTTCAGTAGTAGTATAATTCATTTGAGCTTCATTTAGAGTTTTACTAGCATAGTAAATGACATGGGGTTTCCCTTCTTTTCGTTGGCCTAAAACTACTCCCACTGTAAAATCACTAGCGTCACACATAAGCTCAAATGGTAAAGACCAATCTGGGCTTTGAATGATAGGTGCGGTAGTTAGCAAGTGCTTAAGCCTATCAAATGCCTCTTGACATGATGCTGTCCATTTAAATGGGACATCATTGGATAAGAATGAGCATAATGGTCAAGCAATAGTACTAAAAGACTGAATAAAACGCCGATAAAAACCCGTATCACCAAGGAATGGTCGTACGTCTTTCACACATCGAGGATTAGGTAAATTTTTGATTGATTCAATTTTTGCTTTGTCTACCTCTATCCCTCGAGATGAAACTATATGCGCTAAAACAATTCCCTTTTGTACCATGAAATGGCACTTTTCCAAATTTAACACCAAGTTGCTATCCTCACAACCTACTAAAACCTTCTCAAGTTTGGATAAACACTCATCAAATGTGTCTCCATAAACAGAGAAATCATCCATAAAAACTTTCAAGAATTTCTCAACCATATCATTGAAAATGCTCATCATACACATTTGAAAAGTCGCATGTGCATTACACAATCCAAAGGGCATGCGTCTAGAAGTATAAGTGCCAAAAAGGGCATATAAAAATGGTCTTTTCTTGGTCCTCAAATTCTACCTCAACCTGATTGTATCCCGAGTATCCATCCATAAAACAATAGTAAGCTTTTCCAGCTACTCTCTCAAGAACTTGATCTAGAAATGGGAGAGGAAAATGGTCCTTTTGGGTTACAGCATTTAAGCGCCTATAATCTATGCATATACGCCACCTGGTTTGGGTGCATTGAGGCACTAACTCTCCTTTCTTATTCTCAACTACGGTAACACCGAACTTTTTAGGAACTACTTGAGTAGGACTCACCCACTTTGAATCAGATATGGGGTAAATAATACCCGCATCAAGCAACTTAAGTACTTCTCCTTTTATAACTTCTTTCATATTAGGGTTTAGTCTTCATTGCAGCTGCCTTATTGGTTTGGCTTCATCTTCAAGGTATATATGATGAGAACATACTAATGGGCTAATACCTTGAAGATCTGCAACAGTCCAACCTAAAGCCTTTCGGTGGGTACTCAAGATAGCTAATAACTTCTGTTCCTAATCATTTTCTAACTTTGAAGAGATAACTATCGGGAATGTCTCACCCTCTCATAGGAACGCATACTTAAGTTCACTAGGCAATGGTTTCCTAGAAGGACAAGGAGGACACTCGACTGAAGGTTTAGGTTTGATCAAAGATGGCTCTAAAGCTTCCAAAACTGGCGCCCAGCTATTAATTGCCGTAGCTTCTTCTCTATCACTTAATATTTTCTCATTATCTACAAACTCTACTCCATCCAGAGCTTCACACTTCTCGCTCCTCACTAATGCTTGCTCTACTAGATCATCTAATAAAGTCTCTTCAAAGTATTCTTCACTTAAAGCATAAATTACATCCACTTCCCTACTATCCTCAAAATCCCCCATTTGTTTTTCTGCCCAAAAATTGTTCATCTCTATGGTCATATTTCCAAAGGATAGCTTCATAACTTCACTCCTACAATTAATCACAGCAATGGATGTGATAAGGAATGGTCTACTTAAAATGACTGGAATGGAATGGGAAGGATTTTGAACAGGTTAGGTGTCTAACACAATGAAATCAACTAGAAAGTAGAATTTGTCTACTTGGACTAACACATCTTCCACTATCCCTCGTGGCATCTGAACTGAACGATCAGCTAACTGCAGTGTTACTCTAGTGGGTTTTAACTCACCTAAGCCTAATTGTTGATAGACAGTGTAAGGCAATAAATTAACATTAGTGCCTAGGTCAAGAAGTGCTTTATCTATGATGTGATCTCCAATTACACATGAAATGGTTGGACATCAAGGATCTTTGTACTTAGGAGGGGTATCACGTTAGAGTATGGCACTTACTTGTTCAGTCAAAAAGGCTTTCTCTTTAACATTAAGTTTTTTTTTTTACAGTTCACATATCCTTTATGAATTTAGCATAAGAAGGATTCTGCTTGATAACTTCAAGTAAAGGGATGTTGATTCTCACTTGTTTAAAAATTTCATAAATTTCTGAGTTCAACATCTCATTCTTGTCTTTTGCTAATCTTTGGGGAAAATGTGGTTTCGGAATGTGTTCAATAGTTTGATCTACTTGCCTGTCCGATGTTTTTACCACATTTTTTTGTTCTTTCTCTCTAGATTCTTTCTCATTTTCTTTCACCTCACTCTCTGTATTCTCACCTTCTCTCTCCTCCTCAACCTCTACTTCAAGTGGTTCCTCAACATCCTCACTAACCTTTGGTCCCATTTTAGCACTAGAGGTATTGGCTCTAGGGTCTACAGGTTTCTGAATGACTTTGCCACTTCTCAAAGTAGTGACAGACTGCACCTATTGATGTGGGGTGGCACCAGAGGTTGATGTTTCAGTAACATTTACTTGTCCTTTAGGGTTTGGGAAAGTTTGAGCGGGTATTTTACCACTTTGGGTGGCACTCATGGCTTGAGTTAATTTGGAAACTTGTCCCCATATGTCATCTAAAGCTCGAGTCACTTGGTTATTAATGTTCAACTACTAATACAAAAATTGATGAAGAGTGTCCTCAAGGGCCCTTTTTTTGTATGGGTTGCATGACCACATGATTGGGCTGTTAGAATTGAGGTAGTGGTTGAAATGGTTGATTTTGATGATCATTCCTCCATGGAATACCAGGTGGAGGTCTTCACCCTGGGGGATAAAAGTTGGAAGCTGAGTTTCCCCCTTGATAATGGACATTCCCACCCTGATGGTGAGAGGGATTTTCTTGGCCTCTATTTTGAAATGTTCGATTTTGGCAACCATTGACATAGGTCTGGCCATAAGCAACTTCCTTAAGTAAAGGGATTTCAGGGCAAGAATTAGCATCGTGCCCCACTTGATCACAGGTTATACAAGCCATATTCACCGCAACTACTTTCTTTTTACTCTTGAGTTCAAGAGAGTCTAGCTTATTCTGCAGAGTAGATAATCTAGCTCTCAAGTCATCACTCTTGTTTAATTCCAATTGGCCACTAGATAAGGGGTTCCTATGTTCAGAAGAAGATGGGGATCCAATATCCCAATCATTTGAATCTTCAGCCACCAAGTCAAATAAATCCATGGCGTCCTCCGCAGTCTTATCAAATAAATTACCATTGCACATGCTTGACACAAGTTGTTTAAGACTGGGAGTCAAAGACTCGTGGAAGATATTCACAAGTCTCTAGGACTCAAAACCATGGTGAGGACAGCTCATTAAGAGATTTTTAACTCTTTCCCAAGCACGACAAAAATTCTCATTAGGTTTATAAGAAAAGGTAGTCATCTGTCTCCTAAAATGATGAGTCTTTTGGGTCGGGAAGTAATTTCTCAAAAACTCGGTTTGCATCTCATGCCAAGTTCCAATGAAACGAGGACGAAGGGAATTAAGCCAAAATTTGGCCTTGTCCTTAAGTGAAAATGGAAAGAGTTGGAGGCGCACTACATCCTCATTGGCAGTTTGGTCCATGCATGTGTTACTCACTTCCTCAATTTCTCTCAGATGGTTGTATGGATTCTTAGAATCTAGACCATAGAATGCAGGAAGAAGTAGGATGATCCCAGGCCTAAGTGTGAAATTTCTCCTATTCAAAGGCAAGATGATACACGAATGTGTGGTTTGCCTAGTTGGGTTCAGATGGTTTCTCATTGGAATAGGACCATGATTATCTTCATTGTCCCCATGGACACTTACATCGTCCTCTAATCTAGCCATTGAATTAAAAGATGAGGAATTACCTAATGAAATGATTGTGTAGAGTTTGAGTGTGAAATTTGGTAGGATGGGTCTTCTAGTTCAGTATTTTCCACTAAGACTCTACCTGATCTTAAAAGCATGCAATTCTAGACATCCTTAAAGCTAAATTTTTATTTTTATTTTTATTTTTATTTTTACTTTTTACTTTTAAGTTTTAAATTTTTTTTTAATGAAATAAAAAAATCCAAACTTACGTAAAACTAAATTTTGGCTCCCGGCAACGGTGCCAAAAACTTGATCGACCCTAAAATGTGTTTGGGCTTTTACCTCTCAAGTGCAAGAGGGTAGTCGAAGTTTTAAACTCGGTGAGTCCGAGGATGAATTCACAGGGAGCCTATGTTATTTAATTTTTAGGTTGCGAATGGACTTTGAGGTTGAATGTAAAAGAGGTATGGTGTTCCATTTCACTAAGACTTACAATTTAACAGAAAAAAAACAAATAAAAACAAGTAAAATTAAAACTAATGATTAAATTACCGTTACGAAATAACTTTAATACTTCAATTGAATTTCTATTTCTTTGTAATTTAGAATAATTGGAAAATAATTTAACCTAGTTAAATTACTACGATAATCAGAGTCGATTAATGAAATCAATAAAGAAGAAGTTCTTGATTCAACTTGCAAGTCAGGTAGCACTACTTTAATCTGGGATGTTTACTTTCAAACTTGAAATTCTATTTTATTCGAAAATTATTAAGAACATTTGAATCAAAAACCAGTACCAGTGATTTCAAGTGAATATGGTTAAATATTTTTGTTTTTGAAATCTTTTCAGAAAAATGGACTCAAAGTTTTACTCAAAACCTATTTATAATCTTGTTCAAAATTATGTAGAAAGTTAAAATCGAAAACCCATACCAGTGATTTCAAATGAATGTGGTTAAAGATTTTCATTTTCGAATGTTTTCGGAACAAGGTAAAATAGATTTAAAAAAGGTAGATCTCTACGTATGTGCTTTCGAAACCCATGCGAAAGATTTACGTAGATCTTAGAGTATTTTCATGAACTACCAGTTCTTGATTCGTTGAATCAAGAACTAGGGTTTCTACGCTAACATTATTTTAAATGAAATGAGAGCAATAAAAATATAAATCATCATTCAATCTATTAACTGAAATCTAAAAATCATATATTAAAATACTTGAACGAAAGAAACTTACATCGAAATCAATTTTGAAAAAGCGTTGGTAAAAAGAAGTATAGCAAAGAATAAGAACACATCGTACAAATCCATAAAGCTCTCAAAAATAATCTAAAAACTCTCTTAAAATGTTCTCTTAAACAAAAATATGAAAAGAATGAAAATATGGACCTCCTCCAAGCAGCAGCTCAATGGGTATTTATAGCCCATGCACAAAACCCTAAAAAAATAACAAAATCATGGAACCTCGGGTGTCCCAGGTGTCCGAACTCCTTGATGGGGTCTCCGGACGGTAGTAGCTCCATGTTCCAATTTTTGTCTTCTGTGGTCCCGAGGGTGTCCGGACACCTTTGCGTGCAAGTGTTCTTGATTTCTATTATGATTGTGACCTTGAATACGATAGATTCAGGCTTTGGTAAAAACATAAACATTGTAGATCTTCAATTTTTCTTTCCAATCCAAAAAGAATCGCATCAATCAGAGTTATGAGTGAAACGTTATGGCTGAAAAACAGTCAGGGTGTCTTGCTGGACACTTGCAGTGGTTTGCACATTTAAGCTCCAAATTCGCTTTTCTTGACTTGTTTTCCTTCTAGACTTCTACAAAACACAAGAAAGCAATATAAATACTAAAATTATAATAAAAAGAGAATTTTAATTGATAAAATGTTCAAAAGAAGAGTGTGAATTGATGTTAAGATCAACAATAATTGCGAGCAATCACTCAGGGATAGGTGACTAAGCTTTGGTGAAAATTCTTTAAGTGTATGACACGGATAACTGCTGGCCTCTAAATTTCTCTTCTAGCTCTGGCTCTTGGTGGTGGTCGGGCTTCATCCACAAAACCTTCTTCTTTAAGATTTTCTCTCCTCCTCTTCTGATCCCCCTGTTGTACTCGAGATGCATCCTCTGCGTTTTTTGTTTTTACGTCATTAATATACTCCTTCAAATGTTTGGCTTTCACCAAATCAAGAAAGTATCGTGAGAAATGGCATACTCCAATGTGATGCCCTCTATCTTAGTGATAAGAATAAAAATCCTTATGAATGTCCTTACCACCATAATAAAGTAACTTACTGGGCCACAGAAAATAAAGCTGGTCACGGATTTTATAGAGAATCCTAAAGATTGGCTCCTTAAAGACTATATTGATGGTCTCAAAAATTGACTTATTATTCTCAATAGATCAGATCTTTTTTCCTTGCTTTTATTCTTTTTGGAGCTGGAAGACCTTGCCTTCTTCTGCTCGGCTAGCTTTGTTTCATCCTCCACCTTTACATATTTCTCAATTTCGCATATGAGGTCAGACATATTTGCTACCTGTTTCTTTGTTAATGAAGGCCAGAGTTTATCACATTTTTTACGACCCTAATTTGAATGAGGTTACTGCCAACTACTTGAAACAACCCTCTACTTCATTGTAAAGCTCCATGCACTTCTGGAGTAATCCTTTAGGTTCTTATTATTCTTATTCTTCATAGTAAATAGCACATCAATAATTTTTGACTGTTTAGCATTAGCTAAGAATCACTAGACGAAGTCCTCGGTAAACTATTTTTAGCATCCAATGCTACGAAGTGGTTACTTATAGAACCACTAGAGCACTGTATCTCCAAAACTTGATGGAACACCTTACACATAAGGCCATCATTCCAACATCACAGGGTCATTACCTTCATGTAATGGTGGTAGTGGGCCAGGGGATCCGATTTATCATCATACACAGTAAATTGGGATGTTTGAAACTTCTTTGGGGGCTCTACTTTACAAATGTCTAATGTGAACGGTAAAGTAATCCTTTTAAGTGCTCTATTTGCCAGTATCCGAGTGGTCTGATCAGAACCCTCCCATTTTTTGTGTCGTGGCCTCTTCATTTCTTTTGACTTGCCAAACCTCCTTATTTTTGTAAGAACTACATCATTACTTAATGAGCTCATACTTACATCATGCTACTTTCACTGGCCAGAAAGTTTTTTCCTTAGTGTATCCTCCTTTCTTTGGGACTTGGAGGGCTTTTCTTTTTTTGCTATCGAGGGAGCTCTATACGTGAAGCTTATATCGGATATGTTTCAATGGCAATAGCTTCAAGAACAAAGCTGATATTATGCTTAGCTCCTGATTGCCCGTCTTTAGGGGTATCTTCTATTCTACGATCTCCCTACTGGGTAAATCTTCATATAAGGTCTCGTAACTCTCTTCTGAGCTAAATTCTAGCTCTCTAGGCCTAGAATGAGCATGACCCTTGAGTTTTCCTTTTTTTTTTCACTCATTTTATAAATTATTTCTTCCAACTCTACATGCTTCACAGCAACCTCCGCTTGTAAGTCACACATTCTTTTAGCTGCCTTCGAATCATCAACCCATTGGTGCTTGTTGCTTGCGTGTGCAAGGGTTCGTATTATCAATGCACCTTCTTTCTACCTCTGTGCTCTTGATTCATCTACCACCCAGAATGAAGGTAGTGGGGTTTGATCTCTGTCAATAGTCATCTTTCGTAAGAGTTTTTGTGAAAATTTCATTAAGAGTATAGAATGTGAGGAACCAAGAAACGGGCCCCACGGTGGGTATCAAATGTTCAACAATAAAAAATACTATCGCGTGTGTTCACCACGTCCACTGGAAAAAAAGATTCAAGCTTGAAAAGAAAAAGAAGTCAGAAGAAAAGGCCAAGAAAAGTGCCCGATCACAATCTCTCTAATGATAAATTCAACAAAGACAAATTGACAGCACTTCATGAACAGTGGTAAACAGACCTGAAATTTTGTATAAGTCTTCTATTTCTAGCTTGATGGTAGGACTAAATAAATGAAAAAATAAGTGAAAATACCATCATTAACTTCCCGTTAAAGAAATTTCACCGTGATGATGTGCTTTATAATAACTGCCCATCACGTAATATTAAATGCCCATCGTGTAGCATCGAATGTGTGTGAGGCAAGTTAGAGAAAGGGGTGTGATGGGACCTTTAGGGAATGTCCTAACGTCTCATCTGCCTGCCACTTGTATGGCTGGGGACTAACTACATATAGCTAGATAGTAATAAATGAGTTAAATTTATTACCAAATAGCATTTATGATCATGGTTGAGTAAATGCAAATACTTAAGGAAATGAGACCCACTTTGCGTGTTTCCTTGATCATGAGAACTACTCCCAAGCACATTCATGTTTAAGCATTGTGTTTGGGGATCCAGTCTCATGTCTCGAATATCTTTTGTACCAAAAATGGTTTTACAAATTATTTACATTTATAGAGATGGTATATTTGGTTTTTGTTGACAACCTCCAACAATGGAGTAAAAATCAGAAGAATGAAGGAAGACTTTGAAGGAATCCTTCCCATCTCACTTGTCATTTTTCTCTCTTACATATCCTAAAAAACACTAATATAATCTCGATGTAGGTTTACAATATATTCTTTTATGTAGAAAACAAGAATCCTACCTAAAACTGTTTCTAAAAGCATTCTAAAATAATGTCATTTATTAAGACGAGTTTCTTAACAAGCATCCATGTCACATTGCATTACGTATGTTTTTCCTAGTGAGCTTCTAAGAAGTATCTAGCTAGCGACCTTGTCTGTACACCTTCACTTAAATTTCTTATTCTGTTTTACTCTACTTAGATTTCTATTTCTTAGTGAAAAATAAAAAATATGGAAAAAAAACCTTAAATCAAAAACAAACGTAAATAAATGAAAATAAATAAGGCACGAAATTTAACGAGGTAAAACCCTAGAACCACTTCTAGATAGAAACCTCCAGTCTATAAGGTGACTAACTCTGAAAATCAATCCACAATAAAATCAAAGATTATAAGATTTAACCGTACATGACTCGACTCGACACATGTCCTAGTCTATGTATCTCTTGCTTGCTAGAACCCGCAATGAATCTTCTCCCTTGCGATTGACTCCGTTCTAAACCCGAACGGCACCTGTTAAAACCAAAGATGTTCTTAATTCTTCAAATTCTTGAAGCAGCGATCAAATATTATTCTTTGTTTGTCTCCACTTTTGATTGACTTTGTCGCAATATGTATTCTTAATTCTCTAAAAGTGTTAACTCTAGGTATGGCAGAATATGAGATATTTATATTCGCTCCATCCATTCTCAATATGGAAACAGAATTATGCTCTACCCATTCCCAATATGGAACCAGAATTAGAATAAAATCTGTCAAAATTTCCACATTAAGGAACAGTTGACCAATCAAGACTCAATACGAAAATTATACTTATTGACTCGCAATTGTCACCCCTAGCCAATTGTGTGACAAAAACCAAACTAGAATACAAAATCATAACCCCAAGCTCGAATCCGAGCATTTGACTCTCCCTTAACAAGTAACTTAAACAATATCTGTAATATCCCTCTTGAGCATTGATGTATTTCTAAATTCCTGAAATGTATCATATTATTAAAATAATTCATTACTACCAAAAACCTTTAAGACAAATGTTAGAGAACCAGTAATAAAAGAAAATAAAAAATTCTATTTACGTCAAAATTCTCAAAATTCCTTACATATCTCCCCCCTTTTTGTCATTCAATTTTTAATTCACAAATAAAAAAAATAACACACAAAAAATCAAACACCAGAAACATTGAGACATGACTTGAGACATACCTAAACAATCCTATCACTCAATCTACTCAAAACAAATCCTAAAACCTCTAAAACCAAATAACCTTAAAGAGTGACCTTAATAGGTTATCACAAGGAAAAGTTTATGAGAATATCCACTAAAAATATTTTTAAAAAAATAAATAAAATTAAGCAAATATAGAGGCATGAAATAAGTTATCTCATGAATCCAAAAAATCAAAGACTAATCGCCAAATATGCATACTCAAACTTATATAAACTCTTCGTAATTATGATTACTGAGGTGAATAAATGTCATACCAATAGGAAACAAATGCATGTGCAGTCGGTGTGGAACTCATGACAATTTGTTCCAAGAGCTCAAAGCTATCAAGAGTGTATTGGAAGAGTAGAATTTCTTATCACCTATACCACTGTCTAAAACCAATTCTGTATGCTTGAAAATGTCCTACAGACTCACATATTTCAACATTTTTTTGTGACAAAGTATGCTTTTCTAAATGATTACAATATTTAACATAACTGCCCTCATTCTACTATGGTTTGGTGGCTTTCACTCATTTCTTTCAAAGGTAGGTAGCCCTCCTGGTTTCACCATAATGACTTTTCGCACTTGATGTACAATGGTGTCGGTGACTGTCACACTATCCCCTGTGGTAGCCCTTTCCAAAGAGTCTGACCAAAGAATTTATTATTCTACGCATACAAAGAGTAGAAAGAGAAGGCATTAGATCAAGTACAAGCTATGGATAATACACACATGATAGTTTGAGAAGTACTTAGATCCGAAGTAGTGTTTCAAGAGGGACCCCAAAGGCATAACAATACTCATCAAATTAATTTTAAAAAGAGTGTATACAAATATGAGGGATAAATGCAAAAAGTTCTAATTCTCCAAGATCATAAAATGAACTTAATAGCATGCCTTTTGTTTTTTTTTTTTTTTTTTGAATGTGCCACTATGTGAAGAGTACTAGATTTGTTATGCCTGAAGTTGAGATTAACCTCGGTAACAGGTTTCCACCAGAAATTGGCCAAAACAAATAATAAATAAATAAATAAAATAAAGAAATGCATGGATATTAACCCAAAGAACACATTCCAAGGGATTTCCTGAGAAACTCAAATCTTTGATGCCATACCTCTAGGTCACTTATCACAGAAGAATTAACAGTAATCTCATCATCACATAAGACTTCATAACAATTATCACCTATTCTCACACCTCTTAGAATGCACTCCCTCTCCTTATTCAAAATGTTACACCCTTCTTTGGTGAAGTGCACATGGTGTTCGGAGTCACATAATTGGCTTATGTTAATGAGATTTTCTTTTAACTCTTCAACATACAAGACATCATCTAATTGACCTATCTTTGGTCCACTCATAACTCCTTTCCCTTTGATCACAGATGAGTTTATATCACCAAATGTGACAATCCCTCCATTATATTTTTCAAAATACTTAAACATACCTTTTTCACCACACACATGTCTAGAGCATCCACTATCTAAGTACCACATATTATTTTTTCTAGTTTTTAAAGCAGTAAATATAATATGACATGTAGACTCAGACTTACAAACCCAAGCACGTTTAGTCTTATGAAAATTTTGATCAAATATAAAACCATGATTTTTAGAAGCAAAGAAAAAAGTTCCTCTATTTGTCTCATTTAGGTTCATAGAGAGGTTACAAGATTTTTCCAAACTTTTTATCTCCTAAGTCAAATGTTCAGTCTCATTCAAAAGAGTTTGAAATTTATTTGACATATAATTCTTTTGTTTGTTTTGAAATTAAGATTGTTTAACACTATAATTCTTAGGCACACCATAGATCTTATGACAGTTGGGCCGAACATGACCCTTCAAACCACAATGATGACAAATAGGAATGAATTTCCTATGAATCGTAAAAGGTTCTTAAAAGGTTTCTAGTGGATGAAAACTTTGGTTCCCCTTTTTTTCTATCAAAAGAATTATTTTTAAACTTTGCACTAGAGTGTAGAGACTTACCTTTTGTAGTAGGAGTATGCACTGTTACCTTTTTTTTTGAGCTTCTCCTCTTATGCAAGCTCATTTGCCAAGAATTTTGAACTTGATGGAATGAATTCAAGATCAACTTTTTATTTTGATTTTCCATCATATCCCAATCCGGAGGTGTTCTTGGTTGGTCTTTGAAAGCTCAAAATTTCTTCCAATTGTTTTGATCCTGCATCAAATTTAGATAAGGACAATTTATCATTTTTTAAATCAAGTTCAAGAACTCAATGTTACTCTTGAGTTTGTCATTCTCACTCATTGCTTTTCTTTCTGTAGTTCGACTTTCTTCAAGCTTGTTGAATAGAAATGCATCTCTTACTACCATCTCTGAATTCCTCTTGAGAAGTTCTTCTATCTCATCATTTAGTTTCTTCTTTTCATTTTCTCCCAACTTTACTTTCTCTTTCAACTTCTCTTTTTTCTTCAACAATTTGTGATATTGTTTGTACAATTCATTGTACGTTTCTTGAAGATCCGATTCCTTTCCATCTGAATCTTCAACATCATTTATTTTAATGTCACTTTCTGTGCTTCCATTCTCCAAGCTTTGTGCAGATGCAGCAAATACCATAAAGTGTTCTTGTTTAGTTTCAGATTCTGAAGT
The DNA here is from genome assembly GCA_003260245.2 of Sideroxylon spinosum. Lineage (NCBI taxonomy): Eukaryota > Viridiplantae > Streptophyta > Magnoliopsida > Ericales > Sapotaceae > Sideroxylon > Sideroxylon spinosum. The sequence goes on along the minus strand of QLOD02113038.1, from coordinate 234 downwards.
AGATGATTCTTCACTCTTACTATCATCCTATGTCACTTTAAGGATATTTCCTTTTCTCTTCAATCTTGTTGGACATTCTTGAGCCATGTGTCCAAAACCTTGAAATTCAAAACACTTCATACCTTTCATCAGTTTTGAATTATTTTTCTTTTCAAAATTTTTCTCAAAATTTTTCTTTTCAAAACTATTTTCTTTCTTTGAAGAACTGTTCTCTTTCTTATTTTTCTCAAAATT
>QLOD02111386.1:0-22523 GCA_003260245.2 Sideroxylon spinosum | reverse complement strand
TTTCAAAAAGAAGTTTCCCATAATTGGATACACCCTTGCTCCCTGTGGAGAATGACCTAGTACTTACCTAGACTAAAGACAACCGACCTCTTATACTTGAGAGTGAACCTCTTCCTTATTTGAGAGCGGTCATGCCTAGATACTCAACTTAATTATAGAGGGTGGATTAGATATTTATGAACCTTCTATTGTTAAAATAAAAAAAGCAATAGTTTGTACTATGAGTTCACCAAAAAGAATAAATATATTTGCTAGCATATGTAATCAAGTTGGGTTAAAACCTAGAAAATTACCAATGGAAATTAATATAAGATAGAATTCAACTTATATTATGTTAAAAGTTTCTATTAAATATTAAAAAGCTATTGATTTATTTATTTTAAGTAATCAAGCAATTGGTTTAGAGAGAATTGAGCTCATTGATTGGGCAAATGTAATTTTTTATAGGGATTTTTTTACATGTTTTTGATATTGCTACTAAAATATTTTGTGAAATTTGTTATCCTATTTCTTCTATTATTGTTTATCAAATGGGAGTTATTGATGAAATTTTCAAAATATACTTTTTCCAAGAATATTATGCCCCTATGGTTTTCACAATGAAAGAAAAATTTGAGAGATATTTTAGCTCACTTCCCATACATTTTGGTATTGCCACTATTTTAGACCCTAGATATAGAGAAGATTATTTTCTTCAATTATTAGATATGATATATGGGCCTAAAAGTGCCCAAGAATAATTAAATAATATTAAACAGCAAATGCAAGGTCTATTGGGTCGGTCTGATAGTAATCGTACAACTGCCCAAACAACTATTGCCACAAAGTCCTCCTCTTACCGTGACTTTGGTGACAATACATCTCCTTGGAGAAGAATAAGATCTTGGCAGACAGAATCGTCAACAAGTGCCAATTCAAATTCATCCGACCTCCAATGTTATTTACAGTACACCTCGAATAGAAAATGAAGATGATTTCAATCTTTTAGACTGGTGGAAGGGACAACAATCAAAATTTCCAATTCTTTCATCTTTAAGTCATGATATTCTCGTATTTTCAATTTCTACTATAGCATCAGAGTAAGCGTTTAGTGTAAGTGAGTGCATTATCAGTCAATTCAGGAGTCGACTGGCCCCTCCAAAAGTAGAAGCATTAATATGTTTGCGAGATTGGTATCTTACCGAAAATAGACAACAAGAAGATGCCGAAAATGAACAACTTACCCTTGATTTTGATGCAATGTATTTAGGTGAAAGAGAAGAACACACTAGTGGATCTATTGATTAATAATGATGTATAGATAGAATAATATTTGTAAATGATAGTCACTCTTATAAGTTCCAACCTAGTTGGGTTTTATAAGATATGAAGTGATGCACCTATTTATTAGTCTATTATTTGTTTTTTTTATAATTCTACATTTGTTAATTTTGTTTATTGTAATTTTAAATGTAATGTTAATTATGTAATTGCTTGTTATTCAATAAATTTCAATTTTTATCAATAATTATTTTAATGTGTTTGGCTAAGTTTTATTTTGTATTTTATTTACTTTAACAAATTTAAAAATATTAAAAAAATAAGTTGGGTCAACTGGGGCTGGTTAGGGGCGGGTGTTGGTGATCCTGGCCCGACCCGACCCTAAAATGGAGAAGTAGTGACGAGGGGCTGGTTAGACTCGATCCGACCGTTTTACACCACTAGCCATATCTTGTGGGTTTCCAAGTCATTGTATACACTGACCATGCTGTATTGAAATCTATTATGACCAAACTTGATGCCAAGCCTAGACTCATTAGGTGGATTCTTTTACTTTAGGAATTTGATTCAGAGATCAAAGGCAAGAAAGGGGTTGAAAATATGGTAGCGGACCATCCCTCTAGGATTCCAAATAAAGACTTAACTTCATTTGATCCTCCCATAAATGAGACCTTACCTGATGAACAATTGTTTCATGTAGACTCATCTGAGGTACCTTGGTTTGCAGATATAGCTAATTACTTGGCTACATGTGTGATACCCACCCACTGGACTAAGTTGGATAGGTAAAAATTCCTTAGGAATGTGAGGCATTTCTTTTGGGATGATCCATACTTGTTCAAGTACTGCCCAGATCAAGTCATTAGAAGATGCATACCTAAGAGTGAGTGCCACAGTGTCATTAAATTCTGTCACACTTTAGCCTGTGGAGGTCATTTTTCTTCTAGGAAGACAGTGGCCAAGATTCTACAATGTGGACTCTATTAGCCCACCATGTTTCGAGATGTGTATGCATTTTTTGTTGCATGTGATAGAAGCCAGAGACTTGGTAGCCTCACTAGGAGGAACATGATACCACTTCACCCCATTTATGTGCTTGACATGTTTGATTGTTGGGGGATGGGTTTTATGGGGCCATTTGTGAATTCATTTGGTCATGAATATATCTTAGTGGCTGTTGACTATGTTTCAAAGTGGGTGGAGGCTGTCCTAACTAGGACCAATGACCACAGGGTAGTGATAAAATTCTTGAAAGAGAATGTGTTCTCTAGATTTGGGATTCCAAAAGCAATGATAAGTGATAGGGGGATAATTTTTTGCAATAGACATGTGGGGTTTTTAATGAAGAAATTTGGGATAGTGCACAAAGTAGGAACATCTTATCACCCCCAAACTAGTGGACAAGCCAAGCTTGCCAATAGGGAGACTAAGAGAGTCATTGAAAAGACTGTAAATCCAAATAGAAAAGATTGATCTTTGAAGTTAGTGGATGCACTTTGGGCTTATAGGACTGCATACAAGACCATCTTAGGTATGTCTCCATATAGGATAGTGTATGGAAAAGCTTGTCATCTACCCGTGAAGTTGGAGCATAAGGCCTATTAGGCAGTGAAGCACTTCAATATGAATCTTAATGAATCAGGCCTCCAAAGAAAATTACACCTTAGTGAGTTGGAGGAAATCAGGAATGATGCTTATGAGAATGCCAAACTCTTTAAGGATAGAGTGAAGAAGTGGCATGATGCACACATCAAAAAGAGAGAATTGTTTGTGGGGCAAAAAGTCTTGTTATATGACTCTAGGTTGCACTTATTTCCAGGGAAATTGAGGTCTAGGTGGAGTGGTCCTTTTGTGATTAAGAACATAACTGAGTTTGGGGCTGTTGACATAGAAAATCCTACCTCAAGGAATGCGTTTCGGGTGAATGGGGAAATACTTAAGGATTATCATGAGAACTTGGTGGCTGAAGTTAAGAGCTAGGATCTTGAAGATCCACTGGAGTATTGCTGATTAGTAAGGAAATTCCGCTACATGTATCATAGTAGTGTAGTTTATATTTTCTTTTTATTCTTTTTTTAAAAAAAAAAATTCATTTTGCAAGTTCTAACATTTTAGTTTCAGCATTCATTCAAGCAAACAGTGACCATTCAGGTAATGAAGAATTTCTTTAATCTGTAATGCAACTCTAATCAAATCTAGTTTGAGCATCTTTGTTCAAAATTGCAGCCCCAACGGGTTACTTACAGTGGCAGAATTCTTTTGGTAAGGTTCACAACGTATGCATTCCCTCCAGCTCAATTTTTTTATCTCTGTTATTGGTCCTTGTTATCATCTTCTGTTGGAAACTCAGCTCAAAAGTATTGAACCAAGTATGTTTACTTAAGCTCATCAGGTACTTTTTCTCCATCAGACCTTCAGTTCTTGCTTTAGTTTTACATTGAGGACAATGCTTGTTTTTAGTTGGGGGAAGGATAAAAACATGAAATTGCTAGTGATTCTAGTTAATTGCCGTTGGTTGAGTTGAAATGATTTATTGTGGTTAGAATTGCTGACTTGCCTTGTGAATGAGATTGTTTTATTTAGCTTGCAAATTGGTTAAAAAAAACAAAAGTGAAAATATTTGGCATTTTTTTCTTTCTTTTATTGTATTTTTTTTTTCAGATTAGGTGTTTTTAGAAGTAAATTTTGGGTTAAAAAAAAAAAAAGACTTCACAAACATGGGTTGAGTGTTTATTTTAAGAACTACCACAGATTCTGATTTGTGAGATACTAAGGTGTAGAGTTACTCATGCATTACATTCGAATATGCAAGTTGGGTATTCGGATATGTCTAAATTGGTCCTGATATAAAGGCTAGTTCAGCAACCCACCCCAAAACTGCTGAATGGGTTATATGAACCTGCTTCTCCATAAGCTTTTGGAGCTGCACAATAAAAAAAAAAAAAAGAGAAGAAAAGTGAATCATTGGAGTGAACCCTGTTTTGAGAAACAGACCAAAAGTTGTGTAGGTTCTTAGAAAAAATCTTAAACCATGTTCTGTTGACTGTAGGTTAGGACTTTTGTTTTTAACCTTTGTTTAGTTTTCTTTGATTATGATCTAGATTCTTTTGCTGAAAATGATCATAGAATTGCTAGATTTTGGTTGAAAGTTAAACTTGATCATTTGAACTGCTTCGAATGAATGATATGCTAATAGTTTTGGATTTAATTGGTATCATATGCATAAATTAGATTGAACTGAGTTTACATATTAAAATTTCAGAATTCGCTTTACTTGCCTTGTGTTTTTAAAGTTGAATGATGTTGTGAATGAATAATGTTTAGAATTGTCTATTCAACATTTGTCCTGATGAATGAATTTATGAATGAACATTACATTATATGGATTTCTAGCTATAGTGAAGACTTATACCTGAAGCGAGTTTTGAGCCTCTAATCCTTTATTCATGAGAGATTTACAATTACTCTAGAAGCTTTTCTAAAAGCTTAAAATTTTCTTCACTTTAGTTTGTTAAATAACTCCAATTGCAATACTTTGTTTTTGGGTGTATGTGAAGTGCTAGAGGAATTGAACTAACTTCTTGAATCTTTGCTTTTATGGTTGAGTGGAATGAAACCATGGAAATGATATTAGGCCATTGTTTCTAACATTTGAACCGTGATCTCTTTCTTTAATAAACATCATCAGTGCAACCAAGTTTGAGCCTTACTAGAGCATTCAGTTTTCTTTATTTTTTACCACATCATTTCATTAGCCCTAATGAATGTTCTTTAGCCTTCCGGATACGTTTTGAACTACACTGAAAGTAGGGTCAAAAGGGAAATGAAAAGAATGGTGAAATTTGAGGCGAGAAGAAGAGGAATATAAAGAAGAAAGAGACACTTGAAAATTCTAAAAAAAAGAAAAAAAGAAAAAAAGAGAAAATCAAGTAGAAATGTAAGTAGAAATTCAAGTATTTTCAAGTATCTTACAAGTACATTTCAAAAAAAAAAAGGGGGGGCGAAGAGAAAAAATGGATAAAAGATGTAGTTCGGATGGGATGTTGAAAAATAGTAGGAGATTTATTTCAGTGTTTCAAAACATTTTTGAACTCCTTATCCTTTCTTTGAGTCATCCTATTATACCCAATGACCCCATTACAACCTAAGGAAAGTCCTAATTGATTCATGGAAGAATTTTCATTCAATTGTGAAAGTTGAGAATTGGGAAAGTTTAGTGAAATTCTGAGGTAACTTTACTATACCATTATTTCATGGAGTTATGCTAAGTCCTTTCTTTTATTGAATAAAACGTTCTTTACTTGTGGATCCCACCTTCTAAAATCTGATTTATATTTACTCTTTTTTTTTTAAAAAAAAAGAGGGGGGACATCTTGAGTGAAACCTTCAAGGTGAGAATTGAAGTCGAAACTTGGGAAGGAAATAGAATACAAAGTTCAGAATTAAATAAAATTCAAAAAGTCTACGTTGAGTAGAAAAATTTACAAGCTCTTACTCTTTTACAACTACTTCACACACTTGGCAAGTTTCATATCTCTTACAAAATTTCAAATTGTAAACCTTGCTTATGAAAATTTTTGTTCATGATACTAATCGATTTCCTTGAACTATTAAAATGTTATTCATTTAAAAATTGAGTTGATGTTTGTGGGTATCATCACTGCAAGCCCTCATGAGACTACACTCGTCCATTAGGGGGAACCTAGGGGTTGAAAAGGCTTGCTAAACAAGCTAAGTATTGTTGGGTTTTCCTATGAAAATGGATTCTTTTTTTGTCTTTTTCAAAAGTAAAAAAATAAAACTCTGGGTTTGTCTTCAATAAAATAACATTGTGACAGCATCTTTTTAAATCATTACTAGGGACTAGTAATGTGTTAGTTGGGGGGTGTGTGATTGGACTTAAATTGTTACATATTTTGCTATGTAATTACACATTTTTATAGTATATGAATGATGTAAATTTGTGTTTTATGCAGAACTCATCCTCATTACTCCAATTTAGAGTATGTGTTGATTTTATACACAAATGAAAACAATTTGAGCTGCATTGAGAGACAAGAAAAATAATGAATACATTAAAAAGCATACAGCAGTTGATCAATTCCAGTTAATTCAAAATCTTCATTCTAGGAGTTTTGGAAGAAGGAAAGTGCATTCGAATATGAAGATGGCTCATTCAAATACTCTTGAAGAGTAAATAAAAATTCTGAAGAGAAATGCATATTCGAATACAGTTCAAAACATTCAAATGAGTGGGTCTTGCTTAGCAACGTCTTCCAGGTGTCCTTAGCTGACCATGTGATGAGATTTCTTCTGAAATAAAAAAAGGGGGCAAAGTTGTCATTAGGAAGGTGATTTGCTGTAACAGAAAAAAGAATCCTCGAGATAAAGAGAGAGAGAACTTGGAGCGGCAATAATAGGATACACACATGGATCCAAGGAGGATATGCTTTTCATTATCGAGCTGTAGAGCTAGTTGCAGAGAGAGAGAGAATTGGATAGAGAGAGGAGCTCTGGTTTTTTATTATGTTTTCAGCTTAGAGTTGGAGTTTTCACTTTCATCTTTTTGCAAGTATTATAATCGGATTTGAGTTGCAAGTAATTTTAATTTCAAAATTTAATGTTCTTCAATTCATTTTCCATTTTTGTTCTGATTTTACTAAGCAGGAGCAGCTGAAATCTTCTTGGGCCTAGGCAAGGACAGTGTCCTTTCCGATGAGTCTCAAGATGCTACACTTCATGTATATAATCTGAGTTCTTCAATCGCCAATGCAATTTGTTTTCGATTGCTTTAGAAATCGTTGATTCAAGGTTCGATTGACAACGATTTGTATATTTTATCGATTAGTTCATATGAATTGCTTAACTTAAAACGTTCATGGCAAATTTGCCTGTGGGTTGGTAAACTTAGAATTTATATCATTCTAAAGATAGATTATGCACATCAATTGTTTGATCAATGGCTTATTTCAATTGAACTTAATTTTCTCTCAAAAATTGGAACAAGTTGAGTTGGTGATTCTTAAACTCTAGGCATCTGAAATGATTCGGATTGGAACTAAACTTATCTTGTCCAACTTTTTAATATCAAATTTTAGTTAAATTTAACTCGATTTCTAAAACCATAAACATTACCAAATTAGATTTTCAATTTGTTTTGAAACTCATGTGAGCCATGTTTTTGCCATTTTGAACCATTAGATTCAACCACTACTTTTCACCTTAGATCCCTGTGGAATTCGACATAGAATTCACTTGTATTTTATGTTATAACCACACCTTGCACTTAGGGAAAGTTTGTTTCAACATCCTTAACGCAAATCATTAAATCTGAAGTTACATTAAAGAGTAAGGTAATTGAACGAGCACAAGAACTAACCCTAGCCAAATTCTAAAATGGCCCAATCTACCTCGGGGATAACTTCCCATGCACTCAAAATGAAACTGACTCTTCTGCAGTGAGACCTTCAAGAACATGTAACCTCCCAGCTCAAACTCCAACGGTCTCCATTCTTGTCAGTATAACTCTTTTAGCGGCTTTATGCCATGTCGAGTCTCTGTCGATTCACTTTGATCTTCTCAGTTGTCTACGAACAAACTCAAGCCTAGTAATTACAGTTTCTCCAACCTCAGCCCAACAGATAGATGATCTGCACGACCTACCATACAAAGCTTCAAAAGGATCCATCTTGACAATCAACGGGTAGCTATTAGTATATGTAAATTCAATCAAAAGAAGGTCTCCCAATTTCCTCCAAAATCTAAATTGTACATTTTGATTGTCCATTGGTTTGAGGATGAAAAACAATACTAAACAACAACTATGTCCCTATGGCCATCTGAAGAGTGCCAAAATCGAGAAGAAAAAGGTTGTCTCTATCTAATACAATGGAGAAAAGAGATTCATGAAGTCTTGCAATTTCCTTAACATACAGTTTAGCCAAGACATCGATAGAGGTGGTCAACCGAATTGGCAAAATATGAGGCAACTTCATCAACCCATCCACTATCACCCAAATAGTATCATGGTCATTTGAAGATCTCGGTCAACTAGAAACAAAGTCCATCGTAATGTTCTCCTATTTTCATTCTAACACTGGCAAAGGATGTAAAAGACCAGCTAGTCTCTAATGGTTGAACTAAATTTACTGACAAATATAGCTCCTCCACATCCTTCTTCATGCCTATCCAAAAGAACTGATGGTGCAGGTCATGGTACATCTTCGTACCTCTAGGATGTACTATAAATTTTAAGTGATGGAACTTCTTTAGAACCATATCTCGAACATATATGGGCACAAATACTCTCTCCAAACACCTTAAACCATTATCATCACCAATTACCTACCCTGGAACCTCATTAGAACTTAATAACTTAGCCTGAATAGCCTCAGATTTAGCATCATTCCCTTGAGCCTCAATCACATAACTCAACAGCATTGGTTGAGTAGCTAAGGTACACAAAACAGCATGACCCTTAAATTCTTGGAACTCTAAATCAAGCTCACCAAGGCTCCTTATCATTTCCCACTCTCACACAGCAAGACCCTCTAATAAATGACGAGTCTTCCAGCTAAGTGTGTCAATAACCACATTTTCATAATCCTCTATATACTCTATCCATCTCCTCTATCTCAGATTCAGATCCTTCTAAGTGAAGTAGATATTTCAAGCTTTTATAATAAAAAAACACCTCAAATTTCTCACCATACAAACAATGCCTCTAGTTTTTCAAAGCGTAGATAACTACCGCCAATTCCTAATCATGCATCGGGTAATTATGCTTGTGAGTCTTTTACTATTTAGACCCATAAGCCACCACTCTATTATTTTGCATTAGCACATAGACTAAACCTTCCCTGGATGCTTCACAATAAACTGAATACCCAATCACTCTCTGGGATCACAAGCGTTGGGGCCGAAGTTAACCTCTTCTTCAGCTCTTGAAAAAGACTGTTCACACTTCTATTCCGAAACAAACCTGACCTCTTTTTAAATCAGCCTAGTCATTGGCTTGGCTAACCTTCAGAAATCACGAACAAATCGTCAATAATACCTTGCCAAACCCAAAAACATTCGAATCTTAAAAAATGTTCTCAGTAACAGCCAATTCATGACTGCCTTAACCTTAGACGAATCAACTACAACTCCTTCCTCAGAATTAACATGCCCAATGAATTTCACCTATATGAGCGAAAACACACACTTACGCAATTTAGCATAGAGCTAGTGGTCATTCAAGGTTTGAAGTACAACTCTCAGGTACTCCTCATGTTCCTCCTCGGACTGAGAATAAACCAAAATGTCATCAATAAGTACTACTATAAACTTGTCCAAAAATCTGCTAAACATTATGTTCATCAAATCCATGAATACGGAAGGAGCATTGTTCAGTCCAAGCTACAACATCAAGGATTCGTAGTGGCCATATTGAGTTCTGAATGCTATCTTAGGAGTATCCTTTTGCTTCAGCCTCAACTAGTGGTAACTGAATCTCAAATCAATCTTTGAGAAAATGACAGAATCCTTTAGTTAATCAAACAGATCATAAATTCTCGGTAAGGCATACTGATTCTTGATCGTGACTCAGTTTAACCTTCGATAATCTATACACATTTTGAGAGTTTCATTCTTTTTAAAATGCAAAGTGTAAGTGTACCCCAAGGTGAAGTGCTAGGATGGATAAATCACTTAGAGCTCAACTATTCTATCTTTGATTTTAATTCCACAAACTCTGTAGGTTCTAATCTATACGAGGGCTATAGAAATAGGTTATGTGCCAAAAACTAAATCAATCCCAAATTTTACCTCCCTCTTAAGTGATAAACTAGATATATCATCTAAAAAAACCTTTGAAAATTCACAGACTACTCGTGGTAACTCAATGTTTTCACTATCCTCATCCTTTAAGGTTATACAAGCAAACAAGTTGCATAAGTCCACTCATTCTTACCCATCAAGAAAAGGGAACACTTGAGAGCTATAGTGATCACGAGAAAACCGTATTCGATCTTCCTTAAGAGTTAATAGAATAACTTGACTCTTAGAACAATCTATCATTGCCTGATAGACTGATAACCAATTTATGCGGAGTATCACATCAAAGCTTCCCATGTCTAGCACAATTAGCTCAAAATCTGACAATTGCTTATGTCTCGATACCTCATCCCTAATAATGATCTTACAGTCTTTATAAACTCGGTTCAACACAGAATGAACCTTATTGGTGTTTCAAATTGTAATGAGGGAGTCAAGTCATCCATGGATAAATTTAATACAGATAAAAATGGTGCAACAATAAATGAGTGAGAAACTCCAACATCTATAAGAACTATCGATTTAGTAGTATCGATGAGAAAGCTACTTCTAGTCTGTATCGGCTCTAACTCATCCATCATTTTGGGTCATAGTAAAAACTCACACCGGAGTTGGCGCTATTACTGGCCTACCCCTCTTTTGGCCCTGCTGGGACCGACTTTTAGCTCCTTGATGCTGCTGAACCCCATCTGGAACACCCATCTAGTATTGTTGTGGCCACCCTCAGTATCTCTTTAAAACTAAGCCTGCATTGATTGTGACCTTATTGGCCCATACTCTGTACTGACAGAGCCAGTTTTAAAGGTTTCGTAGCACTATTATTACCTTACCTCTGTGGGTAATGCCTTTACACATGACCTAATTAGCCACAAGTATAACAAATCTTTACCTCAGCTCTATTTTTAGAATCAACTAGCCTACCTTTGAAAGGACAAGTAAACTTACGATGCCCAAGTTGTCTACAATTATGAAAAATAATATAACTTTGTGTAGGAACCTCTGTTGCTACTGATTGATTTAGGGCTATATTCCTTTGCTAAAATTACTTAGTCTGTGCCCCATATAAATTTTCTCTTTATCTTTTCGTAGGTCTACTTTTTTGCTTGGAGCTTGCCTTGTCTAGCTTTATTTTGTGTCCTAATATCTACCAAATTCTTCTTTACCACCATTGCCCGATTAACTAGAACCTCGTATTTATTGAGCCCCAGTGGCACTATTTGATCCCTAACAGCAAGCCTCAGTCCCTTCTCATATTGTTTACACTTGGTGTGTTCAGTGGATAAATTCCTTTGCATATTTGGCCAATGATGTAAACGTACGTCCATCATCTAGTACAAAGATCGTCCTTGAGTCAAATCCAGAAACTTGTCAAGCTTGACATTTCTCAGAGACAATGGGAAGAAGTAATCTCTGAAATACTCCTTAAAAGCATACTAAGTAAGGGTAGATGCCCACGAGACTCCGTCACAATACTCGACCAATCCAGTGTAGGTTCCTCTAGTTGGAACGTAGCAAGCAAGACTCTAGTCTTATCCTTATTTAACTGCATAACTTCGAATATCTTTTCATTCTTGTGCAAACATTTGTCAACTTCCTAAGTATCTACTGTACCAGAGTAAGTGGAAGGCTTCATCCTCTTGAATTTCTCACATGGAGCTTTAGGCTGGCTTGTCTGCATTTCTCTAGTAAACATTATAGCCATTTGTTGTATTTATATCTATGGGTTCACCCATCCCTAGTTGTGACACACTTGGTGCTTCAGATTGCACATTTGCCACGTGAGGCGCTCCTAATAGAACCTCTACACCAACTCTAGCCTGAGACCTTTACTCTTATGACACATCCGCAGCAACAGGAACATCATTAATAGAAGTTTTATGGCCCTGTCTAGTTTGAATTCTTTGGCCTTGGCTGTTTCGGCGCCTACCATAGCCACGGCTCGTGCCTCTACCTCTACCTCTAGCACCAAGAGCAGCATACTCTAAAAGAAAATTCTTATAAAGAAATATACCAAAGCTAATTCCATAACAACTAAAGTCCAACAAAAATCAAAATCACATATCACAACATAACACGTTGTCATATAATCACATAACACCTAAAAAAGAAAAGACCCACTATCCCTAGGTATTCTAAGCCTAGACTCTGATACCAAGTTGTTAGGCCCTAGATTCCATGAACCCGAGCACATGAATGAAGAGCACATAGTACACTATTTAACAATTCTCCCTATCACACATTAAGCCATACACACATGCTGTGGAGCAATGAATATAAGACTAAATAAATTAAAAAAAATTAAATTCAAATAAATGCCTTAGTCAAACTAACTAGGCAACAAAGCTCTAAAACAAAAGTAAAAGCTTCCAAAACTAAGTTCGAATAATCTCACAAAACTAAATAAAATAATTAATAATCACCTCAGAAATAGAGGCTTATTAAAATTCACTAAAACAATATCCAAGGAAAAAATATGTAATGCAATTAAATAAAAATAAATAAAATTCTAATTTCCATGTTGAACAGGTTTAGTACGTGAGTCAAAATCATTACGTATATCATAAGGTATAAGGGGAAGGGTACTAATACCACGTGTGCCTGGAACCCTAATAATAATAATATAAATGCAATAATTAACACAAATAATAATCTCAAATAAGAAATTAAATTTATTTATTAATTCCTCTTCCATAAAATTTAATCTTTTTTTTAACACCATATAACACATCAAAAGAAAACGATTTGATTTTAAGGTACTACTACTTGGTTGTCTCGTGGAAATAGGATCCAACCATTATACACCATTTTTCGGTGTCTTCTTGGTTGTCTCGTAGAAACAGGACCCAATCAATATACACTATCCTTTAATGTCTACTTCCTAGGTTGAAACATTAGGAATATAATATGCCACCTTTAGGTTTCTGCTCATTCGTAGGTTACTAGCCTACTGGATTCGATTACACCTCCCACGCAAGTTTCGGGGCTTTTAACACTTGGGTACGTATGCTTGATATTTTTAATATCCCTCAACCCAAACAAAAGACATCAAATTTGATTTTATATCCACAATAAACCAAATTTGTCTTTGTTTTTATTCCAAAGTTTCAAAAAAAAAAAATTATAAATAAGTTATGGATCCACATGAGAACACTATCAATTACGCTACCAGTACTCATCAAACAAATCAGTTGCTAATATAATCGAATAATCCAAACTAAAGGATCCAGAGCAATACATGTTAATCGCACGGAAAGAATTTAATAAATAAAAAAAATCATCAAACCAACTATTGATCCTAGAAAGCACTAATAACTCTGGCACACACATATATATGTATATATCAACACTTGTAGGTCCCATTAAGATAAAAGACAAAAACAAAATAATTCTCTTTGGATACACAAAAAGTTGTAGTGCTCAAACCATTGCTCTGCAAGGTATATATGTGTATTTGAGTAATACATGCACGAGTTCCAAAAAAAGTATTACATGCATAGGATTTCATATTTGTCATTTTTTCACCATTTATCAATACCTAAAAGAATATATGCACTTATATATGTACATCAAAACAAATTGGATTTACTGTTTTTATGCCCCCCCCAAAAAAAACTAATGTTCTAACCCTTACCTCTGATTTGACAATTGAAAAGAAAGTACCCCGCAATTCTTAAGGAAACAATACAATATAGCCAAGAAACACAACGCAGTCCATGAATATCAAGCTGCCACAATGATGTTAGCGTTTTCTATTATTATATATATATAGTAGTTGAAAAATAAATAGCCCTAACAAATCTAATTAATTACATACCTTCCCTTATACTTTAAGAAAATTATACCTTTTCCCTAAAATTTTAAAATCTTTTCAAAGGTTACCAAAATTTAACCTTTTTTAAATAGAACATAAATTAAATAACAAAAATTTTAAATTATTAAATTTGACTAACAAACTAAATTTACTAAGTAATAAAATATAAATTAAATTAAATTAAATTCAGGTCATTACAAAACAAATTTTTAGGTATGCCAGTTAGATCTCTTAAACTTGCTTTTTCCACCTTCATGGGTGAAAGTCCTTTTGGATGGATATATAAGGCCAACCAATTCTTTGTTCATTGTGGTGTGGTCAATTATCAAAAGGTCAATATAAATTTTATGCATATAAAAGGAAAGGCCTTGATTTTGTATGAGGATTTAAAAAACTCTGGATAGATCTTATTATGGGAAGAGTTTTCTAAGGCTCTTCAGACTCAATTTGTTAAGATTATCTTTGTAGACCTTATAGATTAACTAATTAAGTTGAAATAACACAATAGTGTGGACGAGTATAAAACTAAGTTTGAATTTATTTCAGATAGAGTCAAGGATCCATTTGAAAATCAAAAAGTAAGTATATTTCTTACTAGGTTAAGGGACGAAATCAAATAATTAGTTAGGATGCTTAATCCTAAAATTTGATTGAGGCCTTTGGATTAGCTAGATTACAAGAGAAAAACCTAACTTCTTTAAGGAAACAACAAACCAAGTTCTCTAGCGGACTCTTTACCTATCAAAGTTCATCATCTAAGAACAATCAACCTACACTTAATCAAAAATGTGTCTTGGAAGGGCCATCCTATACTAGGACTCTCCACTATTTCTAGAGACACTGTACCAAACCCCCTTAAAACTAATTCCCCTGATAATCTACCAATTCAAAAACTTAATGTTAATGAGATTTAAGCAAGGAAGAAAAAATGGGCTTTTACTTTAATTGTGATGATAAGTGGCACAAGGGTTATGAATGCGAAAACCTTAAGCTATATGTCTTAAAGGCTCTATATAACAATGGAAATGAAAATGAGAATCTAGTGGCTAATTAGACACCAGAGTTAATTTCTAAAGTAACCCATGGAGGAGGAGGAGGTACATGAAATAACCTTAGACACAATCACTGGCATGCCTTAACCTAAAACTATAAGATTGAATGTTTATGTTAAGGAAGGTAGATAGGTAATACTAATTGATTCAGGTAGCACTCATAATTTTATGATCCTAAAGCAGCTAAATGCAATCAATTGGATTTAGTGGGGGGAGGAGGGAATTAGCTATCAAGGTAGCTAATGGAGATTATGTAATGAGCATAGGGCAATGTTTAGGTGTTCCAGTCAATATACAGGGATTAATGATCGTTGTTGACTTTATGATATTGTTTTTGGTTAGTTGTGAAATGGTATTTGGCATCTAGTAGTTACTAACACTGGGGCCAGTTACATTTAACTTTACTTTTCTTGTAATGGAATTCATTCACGAAGGTCAGAAAATTAACATCAAGGGGTTAGGAAAGGATTTGAATTACTAGCAAAGGTGGAATTGCATCAGATAAGACCCTTTTTTCAAAAAGGACTAATTTTATAGTTATTTTCCTTGGACAACATTAACCTCACTCAAGAACATAGGATTGTGTTAACTAATTTTTCAAAAGCCTACCCCTAGGTAGAGGACATAAACATAAGATTGTGTTATAACAAGGTACTAATCCAATTTCTATAAGACCTTACAAATATCCCCATTACCAAAAGGAAGTAACTGAGAAGATTTTTTAGGAGTTGTTCACCACTTTAATCAGAGCTAGTCAATTCCCTGTTTCATTACCAGTTCCTTTGTTAAGAAAAGATGAGGTACTTAGAGGATATGCATATATAGATTACAGGGTAATTAATCATGCTACCATAAAAGATGAATACCCAATTCCAATAGTGGATGAGTTGCTTGATGAGCTATATGGTGCTTAGTTTTTCTCCAAATTGGACTTAAGGTTAGGATACAACTAGAATACATAACGCAGATATCCCAAAAATAGTATTTAGAACTTACTTAGGACATTGTAATGCCTTTTGAGTTGACAAATGCCCATACCACATTCGAAATTTTTATGAATGAGTTATTTCTACGCTTTCTCTGATAATTTGTACTAGTGCTTTTTATGACATTTTGGTTTACAGTATGTCGATAGAAGATCATATTATTCATCTTACTTTAACTCTGAAGATTCTGAGAAGGAATTGATTCTTTATTAGAATTTGAACGTTAGTTTGAATATTCTAAGGTTGATTATTTAGAGCATTTAATCTCAGCACAAGGGGTGAGAGCTAATCCTATGAAAATTTAGTCTATGTTAGATTGGCCTACTCTTACCACAATCAAAAGTTTTAGGGGTTTTTTCGGTTTAACTAGTTATTACAGAAAGTTTATTAGGAATTATAGGGCATCTATAAGATCACTGACAGAGTTACTTAAAAAACATTCATTTTGTTAGATCCCTTTAGCTGATTTAGCCTTTAAAGCACTTAAACAGGAAAACACTAACCCCTCTTGTTTTAGTATGTCTAATTTCTTTAAAATTTAAGCTGTGGAATGTGATGCTTTAGGTTTTAGATTGGGAGCAATTTTGAGGTAAGATAGATGGCCAGTGTCGTTTTATAGTTAGGCTTTAAAGGGAAGGGCTCTTCATCTTTCTATCTATGAGAAAGAATGTATGCTTTAGTCCAAGCTTTAAGGAAATGAAGACCCTATCTTTTAAGACAAACCTTTATCACTAAAACTAACCACCAGAGTCTCACGTTTCTTTTGGATAAGAAAATGGGGACACGTCAGCAGAAATGGATCAATCACTAAGTTATTGGGGTTTAATTTTTCCACTGAGTACAAAAGTGGGTAGATAATAAAGTGGCAGATGCTCTTTCATGACTATATGACCCTACTATACATTTTTCTTCCTTCTTTGCTATGGCTATCAGTGGTCCAACTCTTAATTTTTTTTTCTTGATATCAAAGAATTATATGAGAGTGATTCTATTGTTTAGGATATTATTTAGAAACTAAAAAAACGATGAATGGGGTGCAACAGTTCAGCCTTTCTAATGGCCTCTTCTTAAAAAATCAAAGGATTTATGTTCTTAATAATCAAGCTCTTAAACAATAGAACTTCTTATATGCTCATGTAGGGAAGGCACAAATGACTCTCAAAAGGATGATGTATGATTTCTACTGACCAGGGATGAAACAAGAAATTTATCAGTGAGTCAAAGAATGGTGGATTTATCAAACTTGTAAACCAAAAAATACCCCTCCGTTGGTCTCTTACGACTATTACCCATCCCAACAATAATTGGACCAACATTTCTACGGATTTTATTAATACGTTCCCTACTTCTAATAGGTATTCATCTATTTGGGTTATCAATGATCTTTTAACTAAGTTTGCTCATTTTATTCCCCTAACCATCCTTACTATACCTCCTAATTAACCTAAATTATTTTGACTTCTGTGTTCAAACTATGTAAGTGTAACTACTAACTATCTCTCACAAAAAAATTCTTTGTATTTATATTACAAACTAAATCATGTGAAAATACTAAAACTCTCAAACATAACTTGGAATTTACAAAAATTACCCCAAGTCGTGGGCTATTCGGACAAGGGTCCAAAAACCACCTTGTCTGAACATGGGTTCGGACCAGATTTTTACACTAAGATAAATTTTCAATCTTTGAAAGTTACATGCTCACTGTCGATCATAGCTAGGTCTGAGAACAGGGTCCTTCATACTTAGAATTTTTTTTCTTCTTATCCCTTTGCAAGTCTTTGTTGATCAATCCTTGGTTCAAACAAAAGCCCGTTCAGACAGGGTCTGAACATGGTTCAACACTTTGAAATTTTTCCTGTCGATCATCAAAATGAGACTTCTATTGATCCAACCTATGTTTGTACTAAACCCTATCTGAACAAGCCCTTCCTTGATTTATTTCATCTTCTATTTAAGCCATTTTCCTGCACGTTTATAAAAATATTTACTAAAATAATGAAACTTTGAAATTCAATCATTTTATTCTAAAAACTTAGGCAACATTACTCATTTTAGACAGTTAGATTGTATGTTTACCCTACAATCACTCTCCCTAATCATATACAAGCGTATTAGCATAATAAATTTGAGATTTCTCAGTTCACATAAAGTAAATCAAATTTACTATTCACTATCTTCCTCATCCAAGCACACATATATATAATGTAATAGTTTAGCATTTATGCTTCTAATCTTCCAAAAATGCGCAACCATCATCTCCACATGTTCAAACATATCATATATGTAAATAAGATGTATTTAATCCCTACCTCAATTGCTTGGAGAAGAAGAAAATGAAAAATAATAAACAACCAGAAATTTAAAAAGGCTAACAACCCTGGTGCAATCAATCTACAGCTAACATCGAAACAACAATTGAAACTGGTTCAAAATAGCTCTAATTAAAGATTGGTAAGAGGAATTGAAACAAGGTTGAGATTTCATGAACTTATTGAAACTTGGTTTTCCTTCCAGTTTAGTACTATAACCTAAACATGGATATACGATATAAATATATGCATTTATATAGATGTGGGTACTTTGGGATGAAGAAAATAAAAAGAATGTAAGGTTTATAATGAGTGCGCTAAGGGAGTAGGCTCCTACGTTTAGGTAGAAAAGTCAGAAAGAAAATTGTTCAACCAAAAAACTAGAGAAGCTAACATACAAGTGGTTGATGTGACACCCTGGGCATGTAAGGAAAGAATTACATGCACCCGAGCTAGCCCGTGCACCCGAAGATTCACTCTTGTGCACCTAGACCCTTAGGTTGTTGTGCACAAACTAAAACCCTTCCAAAATTATCTAAGCATTTGAAACAAAAATGAAACCCATTGCAAGAACCGAGCAACTAAGTCCACTAATTCATCATAGTAAACACATTAATATGCCATGTAATTTTTTTATTTTTCTTTCATTTTCTTGTAAGAACTCTTTACTTTTATAAATGTAATGCTTTTGTTTTTTTTTTTTTTTTTTTTGTCTTTCTAATGTTAATAGAGTAGTTTATTGGTTCCAAATGTTCGAACATGGGTGGATGAGATGGGTTGTTTTGGTATTATTGTGTTCAATTGCTAAATCTTTATTTTATATGATTAGGTTGTTGAATTTTCCTTAAGATTTCATAAGAGCTCACTTGGGTGATTTACAATCATTCCCTGGTGTGCTACGCTTGAGGTTTTGTATGAATGTTTCTTTGATTAGAATGTTTATGTAAAATCTCAAGTTATGTCTACCGAGTATTTGATTCAATTTGTCAAATAGTTGTTGGAATGAGTCATCACGGAACACGTGTATGAATGAGCTCACAATGAAATTTTTTCTTAAGTGTTTGTGACTTGCTCAATTCTCTTACAATGACATTACCCAAATTAAATTAATACTAAAGAAATAAATCTAAAATACAATATTGTTAATTAAACCAAATAAATACCCATATATCTCTTTATCGCTTCACGTTAAAGTTTTAAGCTTGAGACTATAGACAGACTAAAAGAAGTTTCAATCCAATTAGTACTTCGATGTAAAAATTCTTTTGTGCTTGAAGTTTTATGCTGCTACAGGGTGTCCTCAAGGTCTTTTGAGGCTTCGAGGCACTTGTCCTTGCTTGCAGAGCACACTAGTTGAGACTATAGACTACATAAGCCTTCGACCAGGCTGCTGTTTGCCACTTGATAGCTTTGCAACTTACTCAATGGATCAAGCTTGCTTTTAGAGATGCTTTAATTGCATTGGAAATTGGATTTGCTTCATTTAAGAGAATTCTAATTCAATTATAGTCTTTCTAAAATATCTAGATTTTGATCCAAATCTAATATATTTGAAATACATATTTATCAGTATTATAATTTGATATGATTAATATCCTAACGAGCCTTTTAAGGCTAGTTTGAGTGACTCATGACTATACTTCTTAAAAAGACCATGTAGGTTTGAATCCTAACTCAAGCAAAATATTCGTGAGGGGCGACGTACATTTACCCAATTTACCTATCTGTTACATGGAAAATTACGAATTACAATAAATCGGTAGAATTTTAGGTTATCAAAAAAAATCCTAATTGAGACATGGAAATCTCAAACTTAAAAGGTCAAGGAATTTGCCAACTTCAATTTAGACTTAAAGAAATAATATTACTTGAAAATTAGATAATAATGACTAGAATCTTCTTTTGTTTATGTTTTGTTATCTTTTTACAGTTCAAAACTTTGCTATTTATTTGTCATTTTGCATTTTTTCATTATTGCAGCTTTATTTAATTCTCATATATATCTTGAAATCATAATTGGCCCTCATTCTAATAATTAAAACTTTGTTACCTTTTAGTAGTTATACTAAATTTAGTAATAATGAGTTCAATGAGTAGTTTACATGCTAGGAACTCTGAGGTCCAAAAGAAAATGAAATTTTTGCATTTTTTAGGATTGCCCACAGGGGCAACCTTAGTGTCCAAATTGTGTTCGCAAATTATTAAAATTTTTTCACATGTCCATAGATAGAATCGTGATAAATTCAAAGTCCATTTGAAAATGTAACACTTGGTGTTCAATTTTGGCCATTTATTTGGTTTTTAAATCATTTAAATATTTGAGCTTGAGATTTTGTGTGAATTATTAGATTTATTTACTTTTTGCGCCGGAATTGAATCAGAGTTGTGTTAGGTTAGAGAATTAAGCCAAGAGCCCATCCCAATGCTTTTTTTTTTTCTTTCTTTCTTTGTTGTTCTTTTCTTCTTCATCAACTGAGCATGCGGAAGAGAAAGAGATTCTTTTTTTCCTTTCCTTATTTTTCTTTTCTTCTCAATTAACTTAATGATATTGGTGTTGATATATGAATGTGTATATATATTGAAAAATCTTGCATTTCTTGAGCTATTAATAACATAGATATTGAATAAGCATGGTATAAGGTGATTACATGTTTATATATGATTAAATGTTCATAGTATGGCTTGGATTGATGATTTGGGGTTAGTTCAGGTTTCTACTGAAAACGAATCTAGAAAATGGCTTCTAGGCACTGTCGTTCAGACGAGCATCCGAACCGGCTAGGTTCTTAGTTGTCGGAACAAGCGTCCCGATAAGTTTTTTGAATTTTCTAAAATTTTGACTTTTATAATTAAATGAAGTTGTTTTTGTGCCCTTTGCTATTAGTTCTTGATTTTTAAATATAAATTAGGCCCCAAATCATAATCATGCATAATGAAAATGCATTCATTGTTTATGTGATGTTATATTACATAATTGAGCATATCATGTACATTGGGTTAGTTTATATCATCCAGATTATATTGCAATTATTGATTATTATTGACGTGCTGAGCCATGGGTCATATAAAATGTGAAATAATGGATGATCTCCAGTCTGAATATATTACTAGAGATCAATCATTAAAGTTAGGATGTTAATTTTAAGATTTATTATTATGAGACTGCTCCGAACTATAATCTGACCCTACCTGATATAAGCAGATGCCTGATTATGGGGATATAACTTTGTTCCCTAGTAGAGAGGCTAGGTATTATATTTCCGTTCACCTATGTCTTAAACTAGGGGGTGTAACTCAATTTCTACTAGAGAATGAGATAAATGGTGCGGTTTGTGGCCCTATATGCCTTGCTAAGTGTTATCGTCGTAGGATAATGTTGGATAGATGAAGTTTAGAGAATGTATTAACTATTGCGTCACATTTGCATTAATATATTATATTTTGTTGAGATTGTTTTAAGTTGTATTGTGTATTTGAGTCGTGTATACTTATGCATACTTACACAGTCCTAACTACTGGTGCTCACCCCTTCCATATTATGAATGACTTCACGAGACCAAAGAGACCAAAGAATTAATTGAGATCAGATTGATGGTCATGACTTATATTCTATTTCCCTTCTTATTTGGATATTTGTATCTTTATTTGTGCGACCCGAAGTATGAGTCCTAAACTTTATATTTCTGAGAATATATTATGATTGTGTTTATTATGGCTGTGTAAACCTTAGATATTATCAATGGAGTGTGATGATATCATTTATTACTATTTAATATGGGAAAGGGGGACGAATGATAGATGCTCTACTTTATGTTGACTTAACTTCGGTTTAAGTAAGACGCTAATGATATTAGTCAAATGGTCAATTTCTAGGTCTAGAGAAAGAGGGAAAAAAATGTCATTTTCCATTCTAGATTATGGCTAAATAAGAGGTTTGGTGGATTCATGAGAGAGAGGCGTAAGAACTCTCCGTTTACTATAAAAGCGAAATAGGTATTGGCGTCTTGCCATGCATGTTAGGTAGATTAAGAACATTAAGGATATTTATAGACCCCAATACTTCATTGTTCTTATGTCCTACAGTAGGGCCTGTTCCATTCCTCTTTTTTTTTTTTTTTTTCGAAAGTATGATAAACAACTTCGGGAACCATGATTAATGTGGTGTAGCAAAAAGGAAAAGAACGGCTTTTGTTTTTCAAAGGAGGATTCGTGCATTTAGTAATTCTTTCGTCTATCCTTGTACACAGGTAATGCTAAAAATCCAGTGGAAATGGTTGTCGCCGTG
>QLOD02111287.1:0-22523 GCA_003260245.2 Sideroxylon spinosum | reverse complement strand
AACTTTTTGTTAATTTGATATTTTTATCCTACATAGTTTAAAAAATGTTTAGATTACTAAAAAGTAATTTAATATTTTAAAAAGGCTAAATTACATCCACCTCTCTAAATATTTAGGTAATTACACTTAACACCTATAATGTTTAGAAGTTATACTTGTCTCCTTTATTTTGAATTATTATTAACATTGATCCCCTTTTGATAAGATTAGTTATTAAAACTTAACATAAAATTCCAAACTAACCAAAATTTTAGATTTTTTCTTATTTGACTCTTCTCTCTCACACATCTTGTCAGTTATATTTTTAAAAATTCTCAAAAATTTTATTTTTTTACTTATTTTTGGGGATTTTTGAAAAAAAAAAAATGATGACAATGTGAACAAGAAATTGATAAAATATAAAAAATGCCTAAAATCTTTATTTTAATAGTTTCTGTTAAGTTTAATGATTAATTTTATCCAAAAAGGATTAATGCTAATAATATTTTAAAATAAAGAAGGTAAGTAACTTTTAAATATTGTGAATAAGAGTACATATAACTTTTAAATATTACAAATGCTAAGTGCAATTATTCAAGTAACTTTTAAATATTGTGAATAAAAGTAGATATAACTTTTAAATATTACAAATACTAAGTATAATTATTCAAATATTAAGAAGAGATAGATGTAATTTACTCTTGAAAAAAAATTAAAAAATTGAGTAGTCAAAAGTTATACTCATTCCAAACACACACTTAAATTTAATAGAATCATTCCCAACGGGACTGCCAACTCCTCTCTCCAATCAAGTTATCTACTGGATTGATCTTTGAATCAATTATATTGTCTTGTTTTGCACTTTTTTTTTTTTCCTTCAAGAAAGCATAAACAAACTTTATAAATAAAGCAAAATATTGTGCTACCCGTTGTCCCTAATACCTTTATCTTAAATAAAACAAAATATTGTGCTTCCCGTTGTCCCTAATACCTTTATCTGTACTATGAAATTAGTTGCATCACGCTTAGAAACCTTTTTAATTTCACACAATTAAAGATTATTTGCTGCACTTAATAGGATTGGGTTTGGGATTTGAATAGGGAAGGAATTTTCTCGGTTAAAACCGCTTATTTTTTTTTTTAAGGTCTTTGAGGAACTCCTTAATTAGTGGGGAAAAATTTCAGAAAGACAAAGAAATTGGTAAAATAAACCGCGGAAGCTTAATATTCTAGTTAAATAAAATTCTTTATTTGAAAAATTATTCATGATATTTTTCTAGTTGGTATAAACTTAATTAAGAGGGGAGGAAAAGTTGAAGGGCTTATGTAGCAGGTGTGAGGGACTAATGAAAATGATAAACCATATTTTTTCGCAGTGCAATGTAGATAGACTTGTTTGGTTTGGCTGTGGATTGAGATTATGTATGGCAAGGTTTAGAGACTTGGAAAGGGATTTGGATTTTAAATGTGAAGGAGGGTGTCGTTTTATAAATATTGTGGCTGTTGGTACCAAAAATACGTCTGACATGTGGCAAGTCCCCGAGCACAATTCCTACGTTCTCTTGTGGTCGGGGAACACTTCCCCGTGCGGGGTACATAAGGAAGAGGGGCCTACCGTATAGACCCTCGTAATTGAGTCATGTTGTTCTATTTTTCATCATTTCGTTTGCCGAATGGCAGAGGGATGGGACGTCTGGACAGTTCCCAGAAGTCGCATCGCCCGCTATCCCTACTCTTGCCCCAGTGGGCAATTAATGAAGGTCGTGTTCATTTAAGACAGAGGAGGCGGCATTTAATGGCACACGACAGGCATTTAATGAGGAGCATACTATTTTCAGAAAGGATGGACGAGGGAAGAAAGCTAATCATTACCCGTTGTTCAGGGAGATGAGACATTGTTTTCCGTTTCAATTATAAATAAGATACTTCGTGACAAAATTGAGGTAAGCCTTCTATAATCCACCAACTGCAATTCAATTGTTTTTCTCTCAAGCCTGCACTGACTTAATCTTCGGAGGGGTTGTGGATGGGAACCCCCCGACCTCTCTTTTTAACCTCTTTTCTATTGGCAGGTTCACGAAATCATTTTTCCGGTGGACGTAGGAGGCATATTCGACCGTGATCTTTTATTGCCGAACATTTGGCGCCGTCTGTGGGAATTCTCTTTGAGTTCTCCACACGCTCTGCCTTAGAACAACACCTTTGTAGCAGCAAGAACATGACAATGGCGACTGAAAAAGATAATACCCTTCCGCCTGCTCGATCAAGGGAGGAGACAGGAGCTCAAGTGCTAAAGGAAGGGGGATTGACAATAAGGACCCCAGTGCCAACAAGTGGCAAGCATCTGTGAAGGAGAAATACGGAGGGGGTGAAACGGCTGCGCGACTTAGAGGACGAAGTTGCAGCAAAGCAAGCCGAACTGGAAGACATTCTTCTCAAGATGAAGGAGGAGAAGGGAAAGATGAAGCAACCGGCGGACCCGGATGAAGGTCTAGAAGGGACCAGTTCAGAGGAAAGTTACGATCATTTGTATGATGATCCCTCCCTTGGCAGTAATCTTGAGGGTGGTAATAACTTGATAAAGCAACTATCTGACCAAGGGCATCGTTTGGACGTCAACCTTGCAACGCTAAACCGTCGACAACAACCAGCACTAGATCAACGCAAGAAAAGTCGCTCGCTACGTAAGGATAGACCCTTTAGGCGACATAGGAGGGAGGAAGGCTACAAGAAATTAATTACCAGTCGTGATGAGCGAGTTGACTCTGAAGAAAGCTCCTCTAGCGGTGACCCCGTTCCCAAAAGAGTGAAAAAGCCTTTCGTACGAGGGGACGAGGATCCGTGGCTCGACAGGCTAGAGGGATTTAACCTCACACCCCGTGGTATGGCTAGGAGGGCTTTGAGAAAGATCTCAGCTTCACCGTTCGTAAAGGAAATTTGCAAGGCTGAACCTCCAAAGAAGTTTCAAATGCCCCAGTTCGCCATCTATTATGGAAAATCGGACCCCCAGCCCACTTCTGCCATTACACTTTGGGGTAATAACGACGAGTTGATGTGTCGTGTCTTCCGGTCCACTTTGGGGGACACTGCACTTCAATGGTTCTATAAGTTACCCTCGCATAGCATTAGTAGTTGGGAGCAGCTCACGAAAGAGTTTGTGGCGCGATTTTTGGCCAATACTAAGTAGCCCAAAACAGCGGACTCCCTCCTTACTATGAAGAAGAGGAATAACGAAAGCCTACGGGATTACTACCGAAGGTATTTGGAGCTCTACAATGAAGTGGAAGACTGCTCCGAACAGCTGGGCGTGACTTCATTTAAGTTGGGGCTAAAAAAAGAGAATAAGATCTGGCTGTCGTTGACAAAGAAACTTGCCTTGAACATGTCCGACCTCATATGCCAAATCGAAAAGTATGCCCAAGTAGAGGATAAGACAAAGCCAACCAAACAGAAAGAATCGAGGACTCCTAAGTTTGATAAAGGTAGAAGTACGGGAAGAAGGCTCCCTCCTATCCAAGACAACAGGTCAGTCTTTGAAGCCATAAACACGGTGTTTAAAGAGCCAATCTACAAAATACTCCCCCGGATCTGTAACAAACCCTACTTTAAGAGGCCTGGGAGGTTGCCGGATTATCCTGGTAAGGAAGACCACAAAGATTTCTGCGCCTATCATAACAACAAAGGACATCGCACAGGACATCGCCGACCCCTGCGTTTTTACCTCGAGGACCTGGTCGAAAGAGGACATCTAAAGGAATTTATCGATGAAGAAAAAAACCAAGGAAGCGGGGCAGCAGCCCCGACCTCAGCAGGAAGATCGAGAAAGGAGACGGGAAGAAGCTTATGAAGATTCCGCCGACGAGGTCCGGCCACCGCCAAGGGCCAGAACAAGAAGAGAAGTACAAAGGCCGGCGGTCATCCACGTCATACACATGGCGACCCAGCCTCGGAGCATCGTAGCTTGTGCACCGACCACTGAAAAGGCCATTGGTCGGGCGGATTCTGTTTTGGAGGTTGCTTGTTCTCCGAGCAAAAAACTACGAAAGGGCAAAGCTCGGGGGACATCTTTCTCGGACAACGAAAAGGGTAACCTGGAGTAGCCACATAACGATGCCTTGGTGGTTATGCTGGGGATGTTCGAGTCTAAAGTTAGGAGAATATTGGTTGACGCAGGGAGTTCAACCGAGGTCATGTTTCTTAGTTTGTTTAAGAAACTTGGCTTAACAGAAGAAGACCTCGAGCCTGTCAATTGCCCATTGGTCGGGTTCAACTCAGCCCCCGTGTGGCCCCTCGGTCGGGTGGTGATCCCTGTCCGGACTGGTTTCATGGAGCACGAAGTCGAGTTCACAGCGGTGGACGCACCATCCTCTTCTAATGCTATCATGGATAGATCCTGGATACACAAGCTAAAAGCCGTTCCTTCGACTTATCACCAAGTTCTGACGTTTCCACATAGGGAGGAGGTGATTGAGATCAGAGGAGATCAAAACACATCCAGGCGATGCTTTACGGCTACCCGAAAATCGAAACCACTCTATGACCAAGTCCAACTCGCGGAGATACCGGAAGAGACGCTGAAATTAGATGACGTCGGTGGGGACCTTGAGAAGAAAGCGGTTGAATCACTGCATAAGGTGTACGTGGGCCCGGTTGAGAATGACAAGTACTTCTTGATCGGGTCCAACTTGGCAGCCGAGGAGAAGAAGGAACTAACTGACCTGCTGATTCAGAATGTACGTGCCTTCACATGGACGCCAGATGAAATGCCAAGTATCTCCCCGGAGATCATGAGTCACAGGCTGAACGTCAATTCGGGGGTAAAACCTGTGATGCAGAAAGCCAGAAGATTGGAACTGCAACATGCGGAAGCTGTAATAGAGGAAATTGACAGACTGCTGGGGGCCAAGGCAGTCAAGGAGGTATCATACCCTAAATGGCTTGTCAACACAGTTGTGGTCAAGAAGAAGACTGGGAAGTGGAGGGTCTGTGTCGATTACACAGATCTGAACAAGGCTTGTCCGAAGGATCCTTACCCACTTCCCAAGATTGATCAGCTCGTCGATTCAATCGCTGGGAGTTCTAGAATATCCTTTCTTGACGCCTACAGGGGGTATCACCAGATTCCGATGCACGGCCCGGATGAGGAAAAGACTTTTTTTATTACTCCTAAGGGAATCTTTTGTTACCGGGTCATGCCGTTCGGGTTAAAGAATGCTGGTGCCACCTACCAAAGGTTGGTTACTAAAATATTCAAGCCCGACTTGGGCAAGATTATAGAAGTATACATTGACGACATGGTGGTAAGAGTAAAGAACCTGAAACCCACATTGAACATTTGCAGCATGTTTTCTACACTCTTAATAGGTATAGGCTGAGACTCAATGCTGCCAAGTGTGCCTTTAGAGTTAGTTCGGGAAAGTTTTTAGGCCATTTGGTCACCCGAAGAGGCATCGAGGCTGACCCCGATCAGATATGCACTATCCAATCGTTAGTCCCCCCGACGACCAAGAAGGGCGTACAAAAGCTGACGGAGATGGTGGCGGCACTTAACAAATTCATCAGTCGAGATTCCGACAAGTGCCCACCATTCTTCAAGTTGTTAAAAAGGGCAAATCGGATGATCTGGAATGAGGAAGCTGATCAGGCATTGAGAAATTTAAAAGATTATCTGTCCACCGCTCCAATTTTGACTACTTCTCAGCCTGTTGATGTTCTGCAGCTCTACTTGACGGTCTCTAAGC
Organism: Sideroxylon spinosum; assembly: GCA_003260245.2. Lineage (NCBI taxonomy): Eukaryota > Viridiplantae > Streptophyta > Magnoliopsida > Ericales > Sapotaceae > Sideroxylon > Sideroxylon spinosum. Next base: position 16,803 of record QLOD02111287.1, on the reverse strand, counting down.
AAGTGGTTAGTGCTGTTTTAATAAAGGAAGAAGATGGGAAGCAGAAACCAATTTATTATGCCAGTAAAACTCTCCACGGGGCAGAAACAAGGTATCTACCAATGGAGAAGTTAGCTTTAGCGTTAGTAGTTGCCTCCAGGAAGCTTGCCCACTATTTCCATACTCATACGGTTCAGGTAATAACGAACCAACCTATTGGCTAGCTCCTGAAAAAGGCTGATGTTACTGGACGAATGGCCAAATGGGCAGTCTCTTTGGCTGTGTTTGATATCCAGTTCCTGCCCAGAACAGCCATAAAGGCACAGGTGATGGCCGATTTTATAGTGGAGTTCAACCCTCACGACCCCAAGTACACACAGGAGGGGTGGCAGATGGAGATTAACCCAGAGGTGAAGTTGGAGGCTGAATCAAGCATACCCCCATGGCAGATCGAGGTAGACAACTCTTCTTCCAAGAAAGGAGCCGGGGTTGGGGTGGTATTGATGACCCCAGAAGGGGTGAGCATTGAATATGTAATAAAACTTGGATTCCAGGCCACCAATAATAAGGTTGAATATGAAGCTTTGCTTGCTGGACTTAATATCGCTAGGCGGTTGTTTGCCAAGAACCTAACGATCAGAACAGATTCTCAATTGGTGGTTAACCAGTTGAACGGGGAGTATGCCGCCAGAAGTGAAAAGATGGCCAAATACCTAGACTTCTCGAAGAAGCAGCTGGAAGGGTTTGGCACAGTCAGGCTCGAACTGGTCGGGAGGGATCACAACACTCATGCCGATGCTCTGGCGACCCTGGCTGCATCCCCGAGAATCAGACTGGCCGACCATCTTTTTCTGAAAACTTTGGATGAGCCAAGCATTGCTAAGGGAGAAGACGTGACCTGCATCCAGCCCAACCGTCCTGGATTGATCCAATCATCTCGTATTTAAAAGATGGCACTCTCCCCCAGGATAAGGTAGAAGCGAGAATAATGAGAATCAAAGCTATAAGATTCTGGCTCTCGCCTGACTGCAAGCTATATAAGAAGTCATTTACAGGCCCATACCTTCTTTGTGTCCATCCAGACCAGGTACAAAACTTCCTTTACAAATTACATGAAGGAGTCTGTGGGGCTCATACTGGGGGCAGATCCTTAACGCATCGGGCAATTACCCAAGGGTACTGGTGGCCGAAGATGGGCAGAGATGCATAGAGCTATGTCAGGAAATGCCAAAAACATCAAAAGTTTGGTTCGGTTCCGCACCAGCTTGCTCGGGAGTTGAGTCCTCTGACTAGTCCATGGCCCTTCGCCCAATGGGGTCTCGATATTATGGGTCGTTTCCCCACCGCGTCTGGGAATAGAAGGTGGTTAGTGGTCGGAACAGATTACTTTACGAAATGGGTGGAAGCATAACCATTAGTGCACATCAAGGACGCTGATACCATTCGCTTCGTATGGAAGAATATTATAACACAGTATGGCATCCCAAGGACTCTTATTTCCGATAATGGAACACAATTCAATAGTGGTCCATTTAGGGAGTATTGCTCTGGATATGGGATCAAGAACATATACTCCTCGCCAGCCTACCCCCAAAGTAACGGTTAAGCTGAAGCCTCCAACAAGATCCTTTTGAATGGCATTAAAAAAAAGCTGGAGGCTGCAAAGGGTAGATGGGTGGATGAGTTGCCATCGGTTCTGTGGACATACAGAACCACCCTGAGAAGTTCGGCCGGAGAATCTCCATTTTCTTTGGCATACGAAATGGAAGCCGTGATTCCCATTGAGGTCGGCATGCCTACCATCCGTTCACAAGCATTTGATCAAGGTGAAAACGACACAGCTATGGGACTGAGTCTGGATTTAGTTACTATCAACAGGAGACAAGGAGGAGATATAGTAAAAAGGTCTTTCCCCAAGAATTTAGGGTTGGTGACTTTTTGCTACGGAAGCTAATGGGAGCGAGAAAAGATCCGACAGAAGGGAAGCTTAGTGCCAACTGGGAAGGTCTATTCAGAGTAAAAGAAGTACTGGGGAATGGCGCATACCAATTGGTCGATACGGAAGGTAAGCCCCTGAAAAGATCATGGAACGTTACTCATTTAAAGCTATTTTATAGTTGAAAGTTGAGAATGGTTTATATGTGTGAATTGTCATGATATACTTATCAAATGAATAAGAAAGGATTATCAGAAAGATTGTCCAACTGCTTTGTCCAGTTGTGATACAACCCTGGTTGATTCACCGACCAGGTTTATTCTTTAAACCGAGATTCAATTCCTTGGTTTAATTAGAAAGGATTATCAGAAAGATTGTCCAACTGCTTCGTCCAGTTGTGATACTACCCTGGTTGATTCACTGACCAGGTTTATTCTTTAAACCGAGATTCAATTCCTTGGTTTAATCAGAAAGGATTATCAGAAAGATTATCCAATTGCTTCGTCCAATTGTGATACTACCCTGGTTGATTCACCGACCAGGTTTATTCTTTAAATCGAGATTCAATTCCTTAGTTTAATCAGAAAGGATTATCAGAAAGATTGTTCAACTGCTTTGTCCAGTTATGATACCACCCTGGTTGATTCACCGACCAGTTATATTCGTTAACTTAAGAGTTAATTCATTGCTACTTGGTTCATTCAAAAGCCCCGACCATAGTCGGATTGAAAGGATTGTCAATATCTCTATTAATAACAAGACATGAATGAAAAGTTTACAAGGTAGTTATTTCCATCCTCAGAAGTCAAGCTTTTAAAAATTCCATTTTTTATCGCACGAGTATTCGAATAGAAAAGCAAAACGCATCGTTCAAGTAGTTATCAGTTTCAAGAATAAGGTTATTATGTTGATTTCTCTGATGTTAAAGGATTGCTTCTTTATTTGGTCCGTTAACACGCTCAGACTTGAGAATGAGTTAGAATGGTAATTGTCGTTTCGAGAAGGTAAATAATGTTCATGAAAAGGAAAAGAGTTAGTTTCCCCCGACCACTCAGTTATGATTATTAAACAACAGTAGATAACAGAAGTGCTTAAGGCATCTTAATAAAAGTCACATCGATGAAATTAAATTCTAAAGCACACATACAAGGAGAAACAATAATAAAACAAGTCTTCTCATTGGTATAGAATTAAAGGAACCATTTCTTACAAGTACGATTTATACAAAAAGCATTTCATACGAAGTCTTCAAGAAAAATTTATAAAAAAAAAAAAAAGAGTTCATTTCTTGGCTTCTTCTTCCTTGGAAGCATCCTCCTTGTCTTGAATGGGCTCCCTCCTGGTCAGCTCAAGGGGAGGAGATCGAGGGTCGCGTTCAAAGCTGAACAACGGAATCGTATTGTTTGGACTGGGGAAAGGAACACCCCTGTATGTCTCGGAAGCAGGATCAACTTTTAATTTAGACATCGCTGCTTCCCAGCCATCCAGGAAGTATTCATTCCTGGCATCCATCAACTGATTCACAAAGTCGTTGAAATTTGCCTCGATCTTCTCGTTAGCCTATGACTCAGCAGCCTTCACGGACTTCTCAGTCTCCAGCTCTGCGGCCTTAACTTCGAGCTTCAACTTGGCATTCGCTTCCTTGAGCTCGTTCTGCTCTCGGTTGCTGTACTCCAGTTGTTCTCGAGTCTTCGATTGCTCAATTCTGGCAAGGGCTAACTCCGCATGAGCTTTCCCGAGTTCACCGATCTTCTGTACAAGCTCCTCATCCTTTATAGCCACCTCCTTCAGAGCCACATTCATTTTTCTTTTAGCAGTTTCGGCTCTGTCATCGGCGGCCTTTATTTTTGAGTCGGCAGCATCAAGTTGTTCCTTAAGCCGCCTGATCTCTTTCTCCGAGCTTCTTTCTTTTGCCCTGGCTGCGTCAATGTAGGCATCGTCGCGCCCGGCCTTGGCATGAAGGGTTTTCGCCCTTGCAATAAGCTCCATGGACTGAAGACTCGACTGTAACAATATAGCCAAAACGTCAGTAGAAGATAAAATTTATATAAGAAAAATCAGTAGAGTATGAAAATGAGAAGTGAGCACTTACGAGGATCACATCTTTCATCAAAGATGTGCAGAGATCGTCCATCCTTTACCTTTTAACGGCGGCAACGTCCCGAGGGGGGAGAAACCCTTAAGATATTCCTCGGGATGATTCAAGGTGGTGTCCTTGATGGTGAAGGGACGCCTGGATGGGAACTGAAGGCTCGGAACAAGAATTTTTGGGATGAAGGGTTCTGCATCCTGCACCGGGTTGGGAGGATATATGAATTGGAGTGGTACTGCAGCAGAGGTCCCAGTGCTCGTGCTCCTCGAGTCTGTCCGGGGAAGAGGAGGGGTCTGTGAAGAGGTCGGGGTGGCTCTGGAGGAGGTTGGGGGAGCCTGGGTCGAGGTAAGAGGATCCAGATCTATCGTTGTTAGCTCTTCTCCAACCTTCTGTTTCTTCTTTGCTCTTGAGTCCTCCTCCTCAACTCGGGGTTCCTTCCTTGGAGCCTCTGAGGGCTCTCTGATGGAAACTCCCTTCTCCACTTTATTTTTTGTCAAGTTTTCTTCCTTGACCATTCTCCCGGCCTCAGCCTTCTTTGCTTCCTCAGCGCTCAACGCTCTGTTGTCTGGCCTTCTCTTCGGCCATCCTCTTGATATCCCTGTGCGGAGGCATTGTTTGGAAGGGTTCAAGTTGGCCGTGCTCGAGATGGTGGAGTAAATAGAACTCGAGCTTTCTCTCGGGGGACCAGCCGTACCACTGGTGGAGTTTGTCAGATGCTTCCCCGATGTCAAAACCTTGAGGAGACGAGCTGAACGAGCAATAAGTTGGCTGGAAGTGGAAGAGGATGGGTGCCGACCTTGCGAAAGGAAAGGTATCCGGATGGCCCAAAAACTTTAGCACGGCTTCGATGTGGGGGAGGTCGGCGTGTGTCTCCCTCACCCAAGATTTACGTTCTTTTTTGTTTGCAAACGAGGACAAAGATATATCAGTTAACAAAAACGAAGATATCAATAAGTATAACACAAACTAAAACGTGAAAGCTACCCGACCTGGCCCCATGGCTGTAGAAGTGATTGGCGAGAAGGCATCCTCCCCTGGCCTGCACATCCACTAGCCTGAAACGACGCACCAATCGTCCTCCAGGCCGCGTATGTGGTCGGGAAGCATATGAACGAGGGCTTTCTCAGACCGGGGTTTGAGGTACCACTTGTTCTCATTCTTCCTAATTTTTTGGAGGGTGTAGTAGTATAGGAGATCGGACACGGAGAGGTGGAACCCATATCTACGATTTATCTCTTCCACTCCGTTAACTATCCTATAAAAGTTATGAGATACACATCTAGGGGAAAGGTTTATCCTATGGAAAACTTGACGGAGGAAGAGCGAGATCGGAAACCTAAGTCCTCCCTCTGTTATAGTAACGATTAGGAAAATCCCAATCTCGCGTTCTTCCTCGCTCCCAAATCTAATATCTACATCAGCTGGGATACCATATCTCCGCTTGAAAGCTTCGAATCCACCCTCAGCCTTGATTTCGTCTGTTAATCTACCCATTTTTCCTAAACCAAAATCGAAAACCGAGATAGAAGACCTATGATACTCACCGGGTAAGAAAATCGAAAGCAAAGAAAAATAAAGGACGAGTCACTCGAAGAAAGAGGGATCACAGAGACGAAAGCGAAGAATATCCAAGGAGGTAAACTGTGGCTGAAAGTAGAAGCTTATATTTGTAAAGTATACTAGGCGTTCGAAATTCGGGGAGAGCGGGAAATGGTTAATAAATTACCGCCGCCCTCAGTGTGCAAACATAATTAATAAGCGGCGGTGCCTACTTGGCGAGGAAGAATATGGCTCACCCGTGTCGGACACAAGGGTAATCTTCCCACGCCATAATGGCAGTGTGCGATTACCAAAGGAAGAGCCGTACTTGGCGCTGTGAATTAATAAGAGGGGTTGGGAAGGGTTTCAAATTAATTGGAGAACTGACTCGTGATCGTGTCCTTTTCTCATCTGTTCAAGGTAGCACGTACCCCGACGAGAGTGGGGGCATAATGTTGGTACCAAAAATACGTCTGACACGTGGCAAGTCCCCCAAGCATAATTCCTACATTCTCTCGTGGTCGGGGAACACTTCCCCGAGCGGGGTACGTAAGGAAGAGGGGCCTACCGTATAGACCCTCATAATTGAGTCATGTTGTTCTATTTTTCATCATTTCGTTTGTCGAATGGTAGAGGGATGGGACGTCTGGATAGTTCCCAGAAGTCGCATCGCCCGCTATCCCTACTCTTGCCCCAATGGGCAATTAATGAAGGTCGTATTCATTTAAGACAGAGGAGGCGGTATTTAATGGCACACGACAGGCATTTAATGAGGAGCATACTATTTTCAAAAAGAGTGGACGAGGGAAGAAAGCTAATCATTACCCGTTGTTCAAGAAGATGAGACATTGTTTTCCGTTCCAACTATAAATAGGATACTTCGTGACAAAACTGAGGTAAGCTTTCTATAATCCACCAACTGCAATTCAATTTTTTTTCTCTCAAGCCTGCACTGACTTAATCTTCGGAGAGGTTGTGGTCGGAAACCCCGCGACCTCTCTTTTTAACCTCTTTTCTATTGGCAGGTTTACGAAATCCTTTTTCCGGTGGACGTAGGAGGCATATTCGGCCGTGATCTTTTATTGCCGAACAGTTGCTATTATTTACGTTATGTATAAGAAGAAGTAGAAGTGTTTTTTATTAAGTACAACGAGGTCTAGGAGAAATTATGTGCTAATAATATTGAAGTTTAACACTATTTCGAAAGTGCTGGTAATGGAGAAGCATACAAAATGAGCTACTTAGAATTAAGATTTAGAATTAAGATTAGAAGGCGTTGAGAACTTAAATAATGTGGAGAAGTAACGGTTTAATACTAATGAGGTGCGAGCTATATTATGTTATGAGATCATAATTATTGTCGATAGAGCTTTAGAAAGATGCAACATGAAGAAGTGTAGTTACTTGGGTTGCCAAAGATAATCGGGATCATATTCTAATGTCGACGGCTAGAAGGGTTTAGCATCATCATGATGGCGAAGGCTTTGTCATGTTTAAAAGTAATTAAGTGGATTTCGTTCGTAAAGCCGTGTAAAGTTGTAATTTAACAAATTATTTTTAGGGATTTTAGATGCTTAGTAAGTTAGTTGAATGTATTATTGGATGTTAGCATATATTCCATATAGTTTCCATTTTAATTGAATAATATTTGTTAAGAAATATTGCATCCTATATTCCATATTTCTATATTAGTGAGGAAATATTTGTTAAGCGATATTGCAGCCTATCTTCTATATAATTAACATATTAGTTGAAGAAATATTTCACTACCTTGTATAGCCTTTGCTATCTTGTATATGTTTTTCCTAATACTATCAGTAGGACTCTTGTTATTCATTGTAAAGTACCAACATTAATTCAATTATTTTTAAAATATTTCTTGCATGGTATCAAAATCCGATGTTTTCGACGTTCGATAGATTAGGTATTTCCCTGCTACGTAGGTAGCAATTGCCACGTCTCTTTCCCCTGCTACTAGCCCCCTACCCTTGCCTCCACGGTTCCATTTCTTGATGTTGTCATTGTTCTTTTCACATGGGAACCCACGCAATAGATGTCATTTGTTTCAGGTCGAGTTCTTTCTCTCCTTCAATGTTACTGCCCACTCTTAGTCGTCGGTAGCCACCCTGGTCTTTCATCATTTCCTTACTAACGTAAGCAAAACCGTTAACAACAAACTCTACCAGTGCCACCCGTGGTTTAAGCTTGTTAACTGCTCCACCTTCTCCAAGTCTGACTCCATCTCCAAAGCCATGGTCGAGTTATAATATCTCATGTCTCGTCACTGCCTCAATTTCATCACCATGCACCTTGTTGAACTTTATAGACTACCTAAGTATCCTTCAATTACTCTTTCCCAAATTATCTCAATTTCTAATTTACTTTAATTCTTAAATCACTAAATACCCTTTCCCTACTTCCAAGCATCCTATCCTTGGGGATGGTAATTTCAATCTGTCTCAACGGGTACCCGTCCAACCTTGATCCGATAGGTATAGTTATTTTTGAATTTTACATGTAATAGGATTGGTTAGGGTATAAAAATAAAACAATTGTAGGATATAAGTACAAGGATGGCAAATGTAGTGTACTTAATTGGTATTGCCCGAACCTACCTCACCCAATCACTGCCCAAATTACCCTTACTAATTATCTACTTATGAAATATGTAATAGGTATTATATCTTATTACTCATTTAAATTACTCAATTACCAGCCTAAATTATTGAATTCCTAAATTTATACAAATAATACTATCAATTTGAATACTAAACTATATATATATGTTCAAAGAAGGAATTCCATTTATTTGATATAAAATAACGTGGGATTCTAATATTATAATAATTTATTCTAGACTTTGAACTTGGTTCCCGATGTAATGAATGAACATAATTTTATTTTATTTAATTATTGTAGAGGCATAAGAAGAGATCAAATATGAGATTTTTTTAATTTTATTTTTATAAAAGTGATATAATAAAAATTACTAAGTAAAAAATATTTAAATATATTTATTTAAAGATAATTAATTAAGATGTAAAATCATTGATAAAGTTATTGTATTCAAAGACTATTTTAATCCTTATTTTTTATTTAATAACCTCATATTTCAAGGTTATGAGTACCTGATTACCTAATGGATATCTAATTACCTGATAGGTTAGGGGATGGTAGTGGATTAAAAATGTCCATCAAGTACCCACCTAGTTTGGGTATTTATTTTTAACCAACGAGTTCGGAGATGGTATAGACAATAACCGATCCAGATCCAATCCGCTGCCATCCCTACCTATCTCTCTGTCCTTTAATCCATATAATACCTAACTCTCAAATTCTCATATCATCCTCTTCCCAAATTATCCACCTACCCTTAATATTGCCTTAGATTCTTATTTCCTTAATTACCTAATTCCCTTAATTTCTTATTTCCTTAATCCCTTATTTAATTCCATGTAACCTTATTTAATTTTCTCAACCCTTTTTAATTCCATATATTTGATTACTTGCAACCTTTTCTTATTCTTGACACCCTTCACCATTATTTCCTTAATTCTAGTACTTTTCTTCCCTAAAATTTTTAAACTACCATTAAAAAAAAAAAGATCCCAATCTCTTTATTAGAGATTCTATTACACTTTTCTCTCTTTATTGGAAATCCCATTGTGCTTTAGTCTTTTTGTTGGAGACCATTGCTGCTTCAATCTTTCTATTAGAGACCACAGTCTCTTTATAGGAGACCCTATTGTGCTTGACTCGCACTCCGACCCCATTGTGACTCAGTTTCTGTTTTGGAGACCTCAATGCTACTTCATTATCTCTATTGGAGATCCATTGTGCTTGACTAGTACTTCGACCCTTGAATGTGCTTTCTCGCGCCTCTGGCCTTCATCTTTATTTCTTTAATGCATTTTTTTATGCCTTCAACTTTTTAGCCCGTTTCTTCATGCCTCTAACCCTTTTAACACACTTCCTCGGATCTTTCAATGCATTTCATTGTGCCTCCGGCCCTTTAACACATTTTTTTGTGCCTCTGCCTTTTTAACGTGCCTCCGATCCTCCAACACGCTTTATCGCACCTCCGACCCTACAATGCCTTTTTTATTTTTTTTATCTTTTATAGATTTTTCTAACACTATAAATACGACACTTGTTATTAATTATTACGTAACAAAATTAATTCAATTATTTTGAAAGCATTTCTAACATGGGAAAAGTAGATAAGGCTAGTGAGAATAGCATACGATAAGGCAAAATTTGTTATGGACAAGTGTTGATGTTTTTAAATATATACATAATATAATATTCTAAATTTTTCATAGACTATCAAACTTACACTGTTACACACTAAAGATTTTTAACATACATTTAAAATTATAATATCCATTAACAAAACTACCCGACAAGGCATATAATATACTAGGGACACCCCGTGTCTAAAGACACGTGGGAGCCACCAACCCCTCTCTCTCTCTCTGTCTCTCTCTCCGCCATGTAGGATAATTGTCTTATCAAATGAGCTAATTTATAATATATTTCACTATCAGATGAGCTAATTTTTAATATACTTCCACGTGCCATTACGAGTTGCACTAGGCTACCGTGCCATTGCTCCTCATCAAGTTTCAGTATTAGTCAATTAACTTGGTTTTTAGTCTTTAAAAGATCAAGTTGATTACTATGTTACCTTCTTGAATTTGAGGGGAATGTTAAAGGAATATTGCAGCACATCTTCTATATAGTTTTCATATTAGTTAGGAAATTTTTGTTTAAATAATATTGCAGCCTAGCTTCGATATAGTTTTCATATTAATTAGAAAATATTTTACTACATTACATAAAGGTTTTTTTTTTTTTTTAATCTTTTATAGATTTTTCCTAACACTATAATAGGAAGCTTGTTATTAATTATTACGTAGCAAAATTAATTCAATTATTTTGAAAGCAGAAAAGTAGATAAGGGTAGTGAGAATAGCATACGATATGGCAAAATTTGTTATGGACAAATGTTGATGTTCCTAAATATATATATAATACAATATGCTTAATTTTTCCTACACTATCAAACGTACACTATTACACACTAAAGATTTTTAACCAAAATTTAAAATTATACTATCCATTAACAAAACTATCCGACAAGGCATATCATATACTAGGGACAGTTCGTGCCTAAAGGTACGTGGGAGCCACCAGTTTCTCTCCCCCCTCCGGTCATATACAAAGTTGTCTTATCAAATGAGTTAATTTATAGTGTAAATTATCTATTTTAAAAAACCTCCAAACAATTAAGAGTTTTGACCATAAGAGCAGTGGATGCCTCCACTTTCATACAGAAAACTTTCTCTTTCATCTTCAACAACCCAAGTTATAGAATAGTTGTTTTTTCCGACTCTTCCTTCATAGTCGCATTGAATCAAATAATAATTTCATATGCAGTAAAGCTGTTGCGTTCAGGCAACCAAATGCGAACTAATCATTAGGCTTCGTTTGGTTTGAGTAACTAAAAGTTTTCCAACTACTGCTCCTTTTTATTATTTTCTTAGATGATCAAAATTACTCTTTTACACTTTAAACTTATTTTAAATAATGAAAGTAAAATTATCAAGTGAATAAAAAGTTCATTGCTGAAAAAGTCTTTTTCTTTTAATCTTTTCCAAATAAAAGAATTAACTTTTTAATAATTAGTTAATAACTAATTATAAAATCAAGTTATTTTTTATTCCTAAATTAAGTCTTATTTTTCAGTATTCCTTCCCCTGCAATCCTCAAGTCATCCTATAAACTCATACCTATACAAGATCTTGAAAACAAGAGCATAGTATTACAAGTATCGTTAGCTATTAAATTAAGTTCTGCTACTATATTTCTCATTTCTAAGCACAATAATTTTTCCTTCCCAATCATAAAGTCCACAAAACTAAGATTCATTCTCAATGTTAAGGCCTCATTTGAAAAAAATTTCAATTTTAATTTTCAGTTTTAATTTTAGAAAACTAAACATGAAAACTGGTTTGATAAACTTATTTTTCAGTTTTTAGTTTTTTAAAAAAATAAAAATTATTTTTAAAATTTTCAAAAATTATAAAAAAAATATTTTCTCAAATTTTCATTGGTAGTTTTTATTTTCCTCCACAACCATTTTAGTTACTATCATCAACCATCACTATCTGCTGGTCGCCACCACATCCACCGCTACTGACTGTCGCTACCAGCCTCCTATCACCGCCATCTCCATTCTCACCCATCTCTCATTACCGTCAATTGCCACTCGTTGCCATCACCTCATATCGTCCTTCGATCACCACCAACAACTGCAGCCCCCCACCCATCTCTCACTATCACTAACCCCTGCTTGCTGTCGATCTAATTTTGTAAGATTTAGATCTGATTCATATACCTTGATCTAATTCATTTTGAAAAATAAATTCTTTCAAACCGTTATTTTATAAAAATATAAGTATATCTTTTATTCAATATATTAATATACACCATAATGATTCAAATACAAGCAATAAAATTTACTATGCTTTTTTCCATTTGATTGCTTGATTTGCTTTTGTTTTGTTTTGTTTTTTTTTTTTTCCGATTCCTCATTTGATTATGAAATTGTAGTTCATGATGATAGAATATTTTTTTTAATTTAACAGAAGAATACATTAAATATTATTTAATTAATAATTAATTTTATCAATAATTAATTTAATATATTAAATATAATTTAATTAATAATTAACTAAATCAAATTAACTATAATTAAATTTAATTCATTTAATAAATTTAAAATATATTTTATAAAATTATTTTTAATAGATAATATAATTAAGTTATTTTGATATATTTTATTTGTATTAAATTAAAATTATTTTTGATAAAATTCCTTACGAATCATAGTGAAAAGGTGAGAAATGTTGCGCTTAAAAATGCTCCTGAGAATCTTAAGTTAACAGTGCCTCAAATTCAGAAGGACATTGTTAGAGCTTGTGCATTTGAAACAACTAATGCTATAATTAGAGAGCTTGGTGATGAATTGTTTTCTGTTTTCCTTGATGAATCACGTAATGTGTCAACAAAGGAGCAAATGGCTGTTGTTTTGAGATTTGTAAACAAAAGAGGGTGTGTGGTTGAACGTTTTTGAGCTTAAAGCATGTAACTAGCATAACTATTCGATCACTTAAAAATGCACTTGAAGAGTTAATTTCTGCACACAGATTAAGCATATCTATGTTGGGCAAGGTTATGATCGGGCAAGTAACATGCAAGGTGAATTTAATAAATTGAAGACTCTTATCTTGAAAGAGAATGAGTGCTCATATTATGTGCATTATTTTGCTCACCGGCTTCAACTAACTCTTGTTGTAGTGGTGAAGAACCATGTTCTTATTGCCACACTCTTCCTCTTGATTTCTAACATTGTTAATGTGGTTGGATCCTCGTACAAGCGACAGGATGCTTTATGAGAGGCATAAGTTGCTTGAATTATTAAAGGCTTGGAAAAGGAAGAAATCACAAGCGAGCGAGGCTTGAATCAAGAAAGTATTCTAATTCGGCCGAGTGATACACATTAGGGATCGCATTATGGGACTCTTATGAGCTTGATTAACATGTTTACCTTTGTAATTGATTTGCTTGATGTGATTGCGGAGAAGGGCACAAATTCAGATCAAAGGACTAAAGCATTTTAATTGCTGAAAGTGATACATTCCTTTGAGTTTGTGATTACTTTGCATTTGATGAAATCAAAATTAGGAATAACAAATGATTTGTCCCAAACACTACAATGGAAAGATCAAGATATCGGGAATGCTATTATTTTGTTAACATTTTGAAGAAAAGGTTTCAAGCAATGAGGGAGAATGGATGGAATTCTTTGGTGAAAGAAGTTTTTGCCTTTTGTATGAAACATCATATTAGTATTCCTAGTATGGATGATTTGTATGTAGTTCAAGGAAGATCACTTCGTAGAGCTGAAGAAATAACAATCTTGCATCACTACCATGTCAAGTTATTCAATACTGTCAAAGATATTCAATTGTAAGAGCTAAATAGCAAATTTAATGAGGTAAATACTAAGTTGTTACTTTGTGTTGCATGCCTAGATCTATCCAATTCATTTGCTGCTTTTGACAAGCAAAAGGTGATTCAATTAACTCAATTTTACCCAAAAGATTTTTCAGACATTGAGCTTTTGGCACTTCCAAATCAACTTGAAATTTTCATTATGGATATGTTCTTGAATGTTGAGCTTTCAAATTTAAAGAGATTAGTGACATTACTCAAAAGATGGTTGAAACTAGAAGAGAATATCCATTGTTTTACAAGCTCCTAACTTTGATCTTGATTTTACCCATTGCAACTGCTACAGTAGAGAGAGTATTCTCTGGTATGAAGATAGTGAAGAATCAATTTTGCAACCGAATGGGTGATGAGTTGATGAATGATTGTTTGGCTGTATATATATTGAAAAAGATACATTTAGTAGCTTGTTAAATGAATCTATCATGAATTATTTTCAAAATATAAAAAATCGTAGGGGTCAATTGTAAGTCAAATTTTAATATCAAGGATAGTGTTTAGCTTTTGTATTACTTCTTTTTGAGTTCTAATACAAAGTATATTCTTATGTGATTTTATATACAGTGTGCCCCTTTTGAAAAAAAATCCTAAATTTATCCCTGGAGTTAAGAAATGGTTTTAACAATAACTTTTAGTTTGACTTTTCAAATACCAAAAAATTAACTAATGTAGTACATTTTTTTTTCTAGCTTTTTGTAACTTTTTTCATTCAAAAAATTTATTGTCTCCTTTTAGCTTGTTCCAACCAAGTTAGAAGGTGTTTGAATGCTAGAAAAATATAAAAACACTGATATAAAAGTGATATGTTACAAAATTTGATTGAAAAAATTTGATAAATTTTTGTAACATTTAGTAACTTTTAGTATACTTTTGTTAGTCCAAACAGCCTCTTAAGTTATGTTTGATTTGGGAGATTGGATGATGGAGTATAACTAATATTATAGATAATATACAGGATTGTATATAATATAGATTAATTTTTTATATAGAATTATTTTTCTAATGATTGGTTGATGGGATAAAAGATATGATTTGACATAAATTGTGATAAAAAATAATTTTAAACATTTAGATTTTAGCATGAACAAATTCGAAGTAGAAGATATGTAAAATCATTACCCCTATGGTATTACTTATTCTCCATGTTAGGGGATAAGAAGTGTATTCCAAAAATCCTATATTACAAACCAAACATAAGATTAATGTCATATTGATCAAAAATAGTTTAATCCTCCAAAACAATCCAACAAACAAGGACAATCTAATGTCTCCTTTTACCCCCATGGACATTGTCCAAAAATCACTATTTCCCCTTCTAACTGTATTTTCACCCACCGGTACGGCAAAGTATCACATAATACTCTCTCCATAAGAAATACTTCCATTCTTTCAAAATATCCATCCTCCATTATTTAAATCCCCTATCATTATCTACATTAGCGAATTGCTCCTTCACAGAATCACCCGCAAGATATATCTGTTTTCACAAATCTCACGTTCTTAGTTGAAGTCCAAATAGCTTAATTCCTACACTTTCTCAATGGCCTAGATGTCCTGGATTCAAAATTAAAAAGGTGAAAAATCTTCATGGTTAGCCTTAGGCTTCATTTGGCTAAAACTACCAACCAAAAAAAAAAAAAAACCTTTTTTCGTTTTATATAATTTTTTCTTATCAAAATTTAATTTTTTTTTTTAAGAAACTGTAATTTTTAGAGTTTTTAGGTATATTGGTCACATTCAAAAAAAAAAAAAAATTTAACTTACAAAATTCATATCCGTTTAAGTAGCTTTAGAAAAATAAAAGATAAAAAAATTATTTTTTTACTTTTTTATTAAATAGATAGATAATTTTTATTTAAGCAGATGTAAATTTTTTAATTTAATTTTACGAATATAATTAATACACTTAAAAAATATAACTTTAAGAAAAATTAAATTTAATAAAAAAAGTTATACCAAACCAAAAGCAGAGTACAGAAAACTAAAAACCAATTTCCCGTGACCAAACCATGCTTTAGTCTCATTCTTTCCCGACCATTATCAACGTTTGGATTTCCTTGCCATTCGCCGACATCCAAATCTAATTCCGACCTCACCCTCCGCTTTATAACTTTGACCCGTAAATCTTTATCACAAATAATGCTTTTCCACCCCCCAGATCCACAACCAGTAGAATTGCAATTCACCTGCAAAATATTTATTATGTTGGCAGTAGAAAAAGGGTATTTGCATTGCCAAAAAAAAAAAAAAAAAAAATTAGTATAAATTGGTAAAAGTTTGAATTAATTTAAAATTTTTATTTTTATAAAGATTTATTAGATTTTATATAGAGCTTCAAACACCCAGAAACACTATACCACCAATAACTATGGATTTTTTACAATTCTACGGGCCTATAGTAAAAAAATCAATAGTCGTGATTTTTCTGTATTTAATTTGATCTAACATTTTATATTATGCATTAATTGTGTTCCAATCAAATTTTTTTACTTTTATTTTTATTTTGATTTAATTTAATTAAATTAGAATAATTAGATTAAATGCAAGCAAATCATGGTTATTTATTTTTCACTATAACTCCTATAGTAGAATTTTTCATTGTGGCCCCTAAAACTCTCCTCCGATCTACTTTGGCAAGAAAAGCGCTCTTCAAACAAGAGGTTTACATGGATTGGTTCAGTTTTGATTTACACCTGACTTAGAATTAAACCAAAATTTTCTAGTTCTTGAAAATTGGATTAGATTTGAACTTAAAACTGAACTGATTTCAATTTAAAATCGAACCAAAAATATCGGATTAAATTAGTTCGATTTCCAGGTTAGTCTAAATCAGGTTAGATCGGTTTGATTTTTAGGTTGAGTCGATTTATTTATTTTCAGTTCTTAAACATCTAAATAAATAATGTATTATATATTAATATATGCTATGAATAATACATTATATGTAATTATATATATTATATTTTTTTATTTGGTTTGGATTAAATTATTTTCGATTCGATTCTTTTGTCTATTAACTTGAGAGCAACCAAATGAATTTCAATATAAATCTTAACCAACCCAAACTAAAATAGTCAAATTAGATCAGCTTTTGAATTGTTGGATTTTTTTTTTCTTTCTTTTTACACCCCTAATTAAAACATAGCAAACCCCTAAACCTCAAAGTTGCCAACGTGGTATG
>QLOD02110915.1:0-22535 GCA_003260245.2 Sideroxylon spinosum | reverse complement strand
ATTCATGAAATTATGTAATGGCTTAGTATATGGAGAATTAATATTTTTATAGTATAATAAATAAAATGAAAATTCTTTTATGGCTAATTAAATCTAATTGGCATGCATGTTTTTAATACTTTATTATATGATATTATATTGAACTTGATTGCTATGTAAAACACATGCATGTTTCAGGCAACATGAAACTTAGGCCCGAGAGGTAAATTTTTTCATAACATTTTATAAAAAAAATGGATAAGCACAAGAAACCAGATTTAGGGATAATCTTGTGTATGGTGTGATATTAATGGATTATGATTGAGATTGATTTTTGATATTGGGGTCATATAGGGTACTGGATTGAGTTCTGGATCCTAAGGGTCGAAATCCCAAAACCTGCATAGGGTGGTTTAGCATAACCAGTAGGCTAGAAACCTATAAAGTGTATAACGACTTGTATTAGCGTATATTAGTACCAAGACTATGGGACCGGTTTTCCTACTGTGGGAAGATGAGTACATTTGGGATTATGGGAACAATTGTATCCCACAACTAAGGTCTGGGGATTTGATGAGTACATCTAGGATTGCGGGACCAATTGTACCCACGACTTAGGCCTAAGGAATTAATGAGTACACCTAGGATTGTGAGATTAGTTGTACCCCACGGCTTAGGTCTAGGGATTTATTTTAGGTATAGTTCTATGGTTATAGACTAATCTTGTTGAGTACTTGACCCATAGTATGATTTAATGTGTGGTGATGTGAATGTTGTAACGTGATTTATTTTAGATGAGACTACAGGATCATGGCTAAGTAATTGTTTAATTAGAACAGTATAATTAAATATGGAAATTGTGGACGTTATAAGATTTTAACTTTATTAATTTTAATTAAGTGTTGATTGTTTTGCATAATTAAGAAATATTATTTTATAAGCACTTTCTAAGCATACATGGACTAGTGCTCATCCCCTTATAGCTGATCTTATAGAGAGTGAGATAGAGTAGATGGCCATGGTATGTTTTACTTTTATTTCATGTAATTTTATTTTGGATATTGATTTTGGTCCCGGCCTGTGGCACGTAGTTTGTAGCTTGTTTCTGGCAGTTTATAGACCTTGGATATTCTCATACTGAACATAATTTAAATTTCTCTTCCGTTTTGATTTATGTTGTTTGTCCCTTCGTTCCCTTGTTGTGTATTTTGGAGCGTAAAAAATATACTTATAGTTTGTTTGATAAATCGATTTATATGCGTAAAAGTTAA
The DNA here is from genome assembly GCA_003260245.2 of Sideroxylon spinosum. Lineage (NCBI taxonomy): Eukaryota > Viridiplantae > Streptophyta > Magnoliopsida > Ericales > Sapotaceae > Sideroxylon > Sideroxylon spinosum. The sequence goes on along the minus strand of QLOD02110915.1, from coordinate 21,285 downwards.
TTTTTAGTTCATTGATTTATCTAGTTTGATAATTTTTTAGTAGTTTTATTTTTTTTTCCTTTACTTGAATGGTGAGGGGAAAAAAAAAAAAGAAAGTAAGAGATTCTATTTTTAATTTAGGATTGGTGAGAAAAAAAAAAGTAGAGATAAAAGACAACTAGAAATTTAAATTGACAAGTAGTTTTATTTTCATTTTTTTAGGTTTTTATGTAAGAGAAAAATATTTTGAAAGGCTAAACTAATTTTATTTTCATTCGTATTTTTACCAATCATGTAAAAAAATTAATTTATTTTTAATTTTGTAAATTAATTGAAAAGAAAATATCTTATTTCGTTGCATTAGTTTTAAAATAAATTACTAGATGACGAGAATTGAAAAAGTCATACAGAATCTCACTAAATGACTCGAGGTTAAAGACGAGCGTTCAAATAATAAAAGCTTGTACATAAAAGGAATGAAAAATAATATTTTCTTATTTCATTAATTATAAAAGAAATAAAAATATGATTTATTTTTATATGATTGCTAAAGATATAAACATAAATAAAAATTATTTTAGCACTTAAAAAGAATTTTTTCTACTCTCTTATAGGCCAAAGTTATTTGTTCAAATTCATGAATGTTTTATTTTTAAATGGTAATTATGTCATTTCAAATTAGATGTATGTGTAATTAGCCAAAAAATGATGATTTTGTAATTTTATTTGATAAAAACATAAATTAGAGTGTAAGAAATTATTTACGATTTCCAAATATACTCACACTAAATAATATATCTCTTGTAAAAAGAAAATACTTTCTCCTCTTCTCCTTTCTTTCAATCTTACGTAGTATGTTTTTCCCTCATTTTCCCATGTTCTTTGGTCTCTTTTCATTCACAAAGTTATTTTTGATTTATTTTTGTTTCACATCGCTAACTGATTACAATTTCACTTTCTTTTCACATACAAGTTACTATAACTGTTGCATATAATTTTAATTTTAATAGATGGGGAGTGAATTCGTGGGTACCTTATAAGGGATCCACTTAAATATAAATTCAATACAGTCATAAAATTGACATATTTCAAATGCAATAGGAATTAAATTAAAAAAAGTTTAAATAATTAGGTTATTTATCTTCTAATAATGGTTCTTGATATTTTTTTAATTTAACATACATAAAAATACCTAAATATTAAAAGAATGTTTTGATTTTAAAATAAAAAAATATTTTCTCTCTTTTTTTTTCCTTTCATTTCAACCTATATCTCCTTCATTCCATCGTCTTCTCTTTCCTCTTTTCATTCACAAAGTTTACCCCTTTTTTGGTCCCAAATTGTTGGATGATTACAACTTCAATTTTTTTTTTCCATATAAAACCACTATAGTTGTGGCATATAAATTTAATATCTGAAGTGAATTCATGAGTTTCTACTAATTTAATATAGTTATAAAATTTATTTATTCCAAATGCATTAGGAATTAAATTATAAAACATAAATAAAAAATATTTAAAAAATAAATAGGTTAAATCTCTCACAATAGAAAGAAATAACAACTCTTATTATTTTTAAAATTTACAATAAAAAAAATGCCTACATATCAATTCAGCTTGGGAGTAATTATTTTTTTTTAAATCTACTTTTAAATTTAAATAGTCACATTAACTATATTTGTTTTATTTTATACAATACAGCGTACAATTACTAATAATATTTTTAATTACGATTAATAATAAATTTTGAATATGATTTACTTATAAAATCAATTAAAAATTACTATCAAATCCTATGTGGTATTCACCATATTTACCATTCTACTTTTTCTATGTTTCTAAATCTTTGAATAAAATTTGTCTTGGAAGTAATAAAATTAGTGTTAGAAGAGTAAATTTAAAAAAGTACCCACATAATTTACAATTTGTCTTACCTTAATCCATAAAATTAAAACTATAGCAATCAATCCCTTCTAATTATGATCAACTATTCATTTTAATTATTTTGTCAAATTTATAAGCTAAAAATCCACGTGGTGAGTACGTTTGATGAATATGTAACCTTTTTTAGTAACATTTTTTTAACAATTGTTAACAAACGGACTAAAATTAAAAATAGCAGTTGAGTGTTGCAATTAAAATGAGAATTAAAATGATTCACGAGAATCATAGCACTCTGTTTGGAATGGTGAATTTGTTGAGATCGATTTCATTTATTGAGAATTCCCACGAATTTTTATGTTTAAAATTAGAATAAGACTTTATGAGTTGAATACGATTTATTTCATAACTTGAATTTTAAGATTTTATATCATTTGTAATCTAATTCAAAATAATAGAATTTGATGACAATTCATTTTTACTTAAGCCATCTAAATAAATAGATAAATTTACCTTCACATATTATATTTACCATATTTTTTATTTTATAGTAACTTAGTCAAATTGGTATTTATTTTAAATCAGTTCAATTCAATTCTTAAATTCAAACATATATTCTAAACATAAAATTTTATTTTATCGAATCAAATCAAATTAATTTAACCAAATCAATTACTTATTTTAAAATCAAATCAATCATTAGAGAGAAATATTTCCAAATAGTGTATAAGTGTGTAATGTATCCCTGTTAAAATATTTGTTTTATATTCAGTAATTTTTTACATATTAATAGTTTTTACATATATTTAGATTATAATTAGGTGTGTGACTCCTAATGATGTAGGGATTATGATTCCAAAGTTTGTCAGTCAATACGAAATTTGGATATTTTTGAAGTCAACTTTAACGCCCTCAGTTTACCATGAAAGTATCTCTCACGGAAATATTTTTCTATCAAATTTTTCTCATAAATGAAAATTGATGAAAACTTATATAAATAATTGAATTAAATTCTTACTCTTTCACCGTGGTAATAAAATTTACTCTCTTTGGCTATAAGCAACTAGTGACCAATTACTATGTTATGCTGTTTAGATACAAAGTGGATAATAGGTTTGTTGATGGGTAGGGCGAGAGGATCACGCTACGGAGCGGGTAATGGGTTTGCTAGTGGGTAGCACGAGAGGATCTCACCTTCGTAGTTTAACTATGTTGGATGATGAGAAAGATGAAAGATGGTTGTTATAGTTCAAGAAAAACCTACCTCCTAAGTCAAGTCAAGGTTGAGGATAAATACTTCGTAATGTCCTTTATTCATAAATAACGTAGTTTAGATAACCAATATTTTCCTTACAAACAAGTCAATGCATAAGCTAAAATAGAAGAATAAATTTAAATAGGAAATAATAGTAAATTGATGGATGCATATCATGGCAATTATTATAATGATTTGCTGCTAAAATGATGGTGATTTGTTGCTAAAATAGAAGGTCGTATATCATGGAGATTTGGTAGCATTGCTGAAGCTTATCTTTATATCTACAGTTCCCCGATTTCTACCCATAACATATCATTTTCTCTCAAAATGCCCCTTGTCCGAGGGAAAAATAAGGAAACCGTGCTGTAAATTCTTCTACTCTTTCCCACGTTGCATCTACTAAGGATTGGTTCTGCTAGTGGACCAACAATTCAAGAAATCCCTGTATCATTTGAGAATCTAAGGTAGCTTGCAGCAGCAGACATGGAGAGGATTCTTTGGGTAAAGAAGGTAGTGTAGGTGAAATCAAGACTTGGTCTTCAACCCACTTCTAAAGCACTAAAACATGAAACACCAAATAAAGTTTGGAATCCTTGGAAAGCTCTAGATGTTGGTGAGTGAAGAAAAATAAACACAGAAACATTCTCAATTTTTATTAATTTTAATCTTGTGTTATAAGATTTTATAGAGTAGTCTCATTCTCTTTCTCTTTGAACTCGGTTGAGTTCTTTCTCACTACCATGCACTAAGCTCACATTTCATCTCCATTTATAGATGTATCTTTGAAATTACAAAAAAAAAATCTATTCAGTGCAATAAATGAAATTGACTTAAAGGTCAAGCTGAGTAGTTGAGGTGTAGCTTGTAACGCGGTTGTGCAGTATGGCTTTGGAGCTTTTCTTTGTCAACAATGGAGGCATCGGCCACCTTATAGCTTATGCCATCGACTTGGGTGGCTTTCAATTCAACATTTCTCCCACTCCGCCCAAGTAGGTGGATTTCCTATATAATCATTAACTGCTGCTTAAATTTTTCAAACTTTTCTATTGTAACAGCTTTTATAAAAATGTCAGCTAGTTGATCTTCGGTTCTGATGAATTTCAACATAATTTCACCTTTACTGACCAAGTCTCTTATGAAATGGTGTTGAAGTTTTATGTGCTTCGATCTTACATGGAACACCAAGTTCTTGGTCATGGTCATTGTAACATGGCATCAGAGTAAATCATTGTGGCTTGCTTTGTCATTGTTGTAGGTTGGTGAGGATTCTTCTAAGCTAGATTACTTCATAGGCTGCTTCTGTTGCTGAGATGTATTCAGCTTCTACTGAGGAGAGTACGATAGTCTTCTGTTTCTTTGAACTCCATGAGATTATGTTTGATCCAAGGCAGAAAATATAAGCTGATGTGCTTTTTCTGTCATTTAGGGATCCTACCCAAACATTATTAGTGTAGCCAACAAGTTTAAAGTCTTCTTCTTTTTGGTACAAGATTCTTTATTTCTTTGTGCGTTGAAGATATCTCAGTATTCTTTTCATTGCAGCATAATGGAGCTTACTTGGTTTATCATGAATCTTGACAGCATACTCACTGAGTGCAAAATGTCTAGCTTTGTGTTTGTGAGATACATCAGTGAGCGAGTAAGACTTCTATAAGTCTTAGGATTAACCTTTTGTTCAATATTTTCTTGTTAAAAATTTTCATTTTGTGCTAAGAGAGTAGACATAGGTTTACATTTGTCCATGTAAAACTTCTTCAACAGATATTGTGTACTTTTCTTGAGAGATAAATATCTCCCCCTTAGACTGCTTCACTTGAATTCCAAGGAAATATTTCATTGGACCTAAGTTTTTCATCTCAAATTTATTCATCATCTTGCTTTTAAAGTCTTTAACTATTCTCATGTTTGTAGACATATAGATTTGATCATAAACATACAGACAAACAATGAGAAAGTCTTTCATAACTTCTTTCAGAACATAAAGAGAACCTTCACTTGGGCTCCTCTACAATCCAATCTGAGTAAAATATTTGTCAATTTTTCTATTCTACGCTCATGATGCTTACTTTAACTCATAAAGTGCTTTCTTCAATCTATACACTTTATCTTGCTTTTCTTTGACTTGATGTCACGCCTCGGAATCCACAACCCGGGAACGTGGGGACTTAACCCACCAAAACAGCACAAAACAAACATTCATCTAAATCAAACAGTACGGAAGCAATTTAATATTGGTATTTCATCAATGAAATACTCTAAAATCTATTATCTACCATGAAAAGGCTACATTGCATAATGCCACAAACGGGCCCAAATCTAAATCCAAAATACATTCAACAAAAATAGAAATAAAGCAAAAATCTACTACTCTATCTCATGGTTCCATCACGAGCATCTGCCTCTGCAAGATCAACTGTACGGGGTGAGCACTAAACCACGTGTGCTCAATTTAAAGCATATAAGCATATTTTCTTAATTCATGCAAGTCTAACAAGACATTATCAAAAGCATGTAAACATCTCATCATATTTAAAATCACCTCATCACATCCATTAATCATTTTATCGCGTCAACCACTAAACCATGAAACCTTAGTTTCATGCTAATCATCATCTATCATCACAACATATTCCAACACCATAATATGGGTTAGGTACTCTGCAAGGTTAGTCTGTGGCCGCAGAAGTAAACCCAAATAAGATAGCCCTTGTCTCAAAGTCCCAATATATCGATAGCCCTAGTCGCATAATCCCAGTCTATCAAAATCAAGTCCCCAGACATTGGTCATGGGGTACAAATGATCCCGAAGTACTAAGTGTACAGATAGCCCTAGTCCTTCAGTCCCAGTCTATCATCGGATAGCCTTAGTCCCTCTATACTAGTCTATCGATAGCCCTGGTTCCATAGTCCAGTCTATCAAATCTTACCTTAGAGGCTAAGTATATGCTGGTACAGTCGTATACAACGTTTGTAGGTTTCTAGCCTACTGGTTATTCCTAACCATCCTGTGCTTGTCTCAGGGTTTTCAACTCTTGGGCTCTAGAACCCACTATTTCTAGTACCCTTAATGACCCCAATGTCAAAATCAATATCTAATTCATAATCCTTTACAGCATATCATACATAAGTTCCACCCTAACCAGGTTCCATATGTTCATCCATTTTACTTATAAGTTTTATGAAACATAAAGTATTTAGGGCCTAAGTTTCATGTTGCCCATACATGCTTACGTTAAAACAAATAAGCAAACTCACATAATCTCACATTATCATGTGTTTAAAAGGCATAAGATTTATCGAAAATAAGAATCCAAAACAATCCTCATGTGTCACCACAATTTTATAGATTAATCTATACTATTTTGAGAAGAAATATACTTCAAAATTTCAAGTTTTAAGAAAAACAATGGACCTCGCAGCTTGGGCGCAGGCAGCCTGAACCTTTTGCCCTCGGACAGAATACTTCGCAGCTTGAGGGATGGCAGCTCGAAGCTTCCCCCCCTTTTGTTTTAGAGATATAAACGAAAATCCTGAATATCAATATATATATTTCACATCAAAAACTTTATTTAAAATCAAAGAACACCATTTTTCATAAAAATTTGTAAAACATGGATTTCCTTGATCTCATTCATATAAATACAAATATATATGTATACCAATTTGATATGCTTTATAATTCTGCCCAAAACTTCATAGAAAAACAAAATAATAATTCCAACATATCTCATGTTCTCTAATTGAAGAACACATTTATACAACCAAATCCTTGCAAGAAATTAACAAAAATAACCTATACGCTATCCCACCTACCTCGTTACACATGTAGATGAAAGATGTGGAAGGCGTTCCTACCAACTCAAGTTGGTCTTTCTTGTGAAAACTTACAGACGAAACCCACACCGAGCCACACGCGCACACGCTTCACAAATCACGATAAACTTTCCGCTTCTTCTCCTTCCTTACACAATCTCATGTAAGAGTTTCACAACGGCTCTCTCTCTCATTCTTTCTAGGTTAGATGCATGTGTGAAGAAAAAATTTTAGAGAGTTAATGGGTGTGACATTAAATAGGAGTCAATATAAGCTTCTCCTGTAAGCCTCCTCCTTAGGTTCATTCCCCCAGACTCTCTCATGCCATTCTTGCATAGCTGCCACCCTTTGACCTCCCCGCACACCATTAACCCCTTTGCCACCATCTAAGCCAATGAAAACTTGCCTCTCTCTCAACCAATAGAAACACACACATCATATATATAATACACATGCATGAACACAAAACAATAAATTAATACTAAAAAAACAAAATTATAAAATCTAAAATTATATCAAACCTAAAAGAAATACGGATCTTTACACTTGATTGCCTTGCTATTGCTCCAAATAGACTTTTTCTTCTAGATCTCCATTCAGAAAGGCTGATTTCACATCCAATTGATAAACTTTGAGCTCTAGTTATGTGGCTAGAGTAAGAACTATGCATACAATTTCTATTCTAGCAACAGATGCAAAAGTTTCATTGAAATCGATACCTAGTTACTGTGCATAGCCTTTAGCTACGAGCTTGGCATTATGCTTTCATACTGAGCTATCTTCCTTGTATTTGGTCTTGTATACCCATTTGAGACCAATTACCTCTTTCCCTTTAGGTAAGTCTTCAAGTTTCTAAGTTTTATTCTTTTTTATCATAACTATTTCTTTATCCATAGCCTTTATCCATTACTCTTCCTTATGAGCTTTTTTAAAGCTTCGAGGTTCATAAGAGAACAAAGAAATGTCACAAGTTTCACATAGTTTAGTTATTAACCGTGTCTTTCTTAGCGGTGAAGGTGAACTATCCGAACTTGATGAACTTGTAGATAATGAAAATGGTGATCTCGTTGGAGTTGTCAATGGCCTCTATAGTGGAGTTTGTTGAGTGCCTCCTTCTTTTAAACTTTTTGAAGGCTCCCAAAATTCATAAGAACATGGTATTTGACTAGATCTTTTCATGCTAGTTCCATGTTGCCATTTTTTCAAAGATAGTATTTCTGGATACAACAAGCTTGGTCATTTTTGGATTGTATAAGTGATAGCCTTTGGATTCTTCACTGTAGCTTATGAAGATAGGCTTTTCTCCATGTGCATCAAATTTGTCTTGATTCTGATTAAAGATGTAAGAAAAGGCTATACATCCAAAAATCTTGAAGTATCCACCATTGGCCTTCTATGATGCCATGCTTCATATGTAGTCTTTTTATTAACAGCTCTTAAAAGTGATCTATTGAGAATATAGATAGCAATGTTAATAGATTCAGCCTAGAAATTCTTTGGTAAGCCTTTATTAATTAACATAATTCTGGCCATCTCTACCATGGTGCGGTTCTTTCTATCTGTAACTCTACCTTGCTGTAGAGTCCTTCTGATGGTGAATTGTCTCTGAATACCTTGCATTTTACAATACTCTATGAACAGAGTACAGAGAAATTCTCATCTTCGATCTGTCTTATGGGTCTTGATCTTGCAACCACCTTGCCTTTCTATTAAAGCTTTGAAGTTAAGGAATGTTGAAAAGGCTTCAGACTTTACACTGAGAGAGTAGATCCACATCATTCTCATGTAATCATCAACAAAAAGAATGAAGTACCTTTTATTGCCAAGAGATGGATTTCCTGATGGACCCCATATGTCTGTGTGGACTAACTCCAATGGGGTTTTAGCTCTCTACGATCCTTTCAAGAATGGTAATCTGTGCATCTTCCCGACAATACATCATTCACAGACTTTGTTATCTTCTTTGATAGATGAAAGTCCCACCACCATATTGTTTTGTTTGAGAAATTGAAGGCCTCTATAATTGAGATGACCATACCTTAAGTGCCATAGATGAGTATCTTTAATACCTTCATTTTTTAGTGTAATTGTATCAACTTGAGGCATAACAAGAGAAAAAACTTTCCCAAGCATTTCAACGGTGACTATTATGGAATTGCTTTTCTTGTCTCGAATTTGGCATTTTCCCTCATAGAATATTCATTTTGTAGGATTTGTCCCACACTTAGGAGGTTGTGAATTAAATAGAAACATATAGAACATCATTGATAAAGTTCTTACCTCCTTTTGATTGTATCGAGATTACTCCTTTGCCTTTGGCATTTTGGATCTTTCCATCTCCAAGTAGAACTTGTGACATAATAGTCTGATCAAGTTCTACAAAAATATCCCGATTGCCAATCATGTGATTGCTACGACCATTGTCTAAATACCAAACATTGTTAGCTTTGGCTTGGGCATTCATGCAAGTGAATACTTGATGACTTCTTTCTCCTAGAGTGAAGTTAGCCTCCTCTTTATGATGCTTGTCTTAGTACCAGCAGTCCTTTTGGAAGCGAGTTGCATTCTTACATTTGAAGTAGTTATCTTTTATATCAGGATTTGACTTATGACGGATATGGTAAGAGTTGGCGTTACCTTACCTTTGTTGAGGTTCATCTCTTTTGACTTTTAGATTCTTAGACCTCCAGTTGCTTTGGTCTTTGTCATGGAATGAACCTCTATGTTTCTTTTGGTCTGGGTTTTGATTAGACACTTGAAGCTTTGACTGGAATGTCTAATCAATTGAAGATGAGGATGAATGAGTAATCCCCTGTTCATGAGCTTGTAGTGAGCTCATGATCTATTACATTAGAGAGGTTGACAAATCTTTGGATTCTTCAATAGCAGTTAGGTCAAACTTTAGAGGAAGACTTCGGAGTACCTGTTAGACAATTTTCACATCTTGGATGGTATAACCAAAACTTTTAATTTGGTTGACAATCTCTGAAACTCTGGAAGAAAAATCTTAGATGGTTTCTGTATCCTTCATTTGAATGTTGTCAAATTCTCTCCAAAAGGATTGAAGCTTTATGGAGATGATATTTTCATTTCCTTGAAACTCATTCGTACGGATATCCCAAGCATGTTTCACTTTATTTGCACCAAATATGTGAGGGTAGATTGTCTTGCCAACTCCTTGTTGAATGAGTCGAAGTGCACTAGCATCTCATTTGAGAAACTCTTCGTACACCTTCATTTTGCTTCAATCCAATGATGTTAGTACCTGTTGGTGGAGGATCATCATAATTACTTTCTACAACTTCCCAAAAATCATAGGAAATGAAAAAAATCATCATCTGACTACTCTAATAGTCATTACAAATGCCTTTAAAGACTGGAACTTGATCGGGAAATAAGAAAATATAGTTTAGCTTGAGGTAAAAGCCGATCATTGTTTTTGGTTTATTGAAGAAAGGTTTTATAACTTAAAATGGATGTTTAACAATTTTAAGAGGGGATTTTGATGATTTTGAGGTCACGGTTGGATCTAGAATATCAAAAAACCATAGGAAAAAGCTTGACTGAAAATTTTCATAAATATGGAGTATTTCTGTAATCAAAGAGGGTTAAAGTGAAAAAGTTTTGAAAAAATAGGGGTTGAAATGTAATCTTGTAACTTACAGAAGAAATATTCTGAGAATATTGAGAGTGTTTGGAGTTGTATAAAATGATATAAATTTGTAAAAGTTAATGTCTCGTGTTTTGTGCAGTGAGTAGAGTTTTGTCTCGTAATTTATGTTTATAGAATTTTGTAGAATTTTGTATTTTTTTTTACTAACTCCAAACGGACCATTGTATCTAACACTTGTCAGGTTTGAAAAGGCTTGGCTCCCCTGGTGAGGTGGTAAAAAGTGACGTAGCATCCACGTGGCTGATGGCAAGGCTCCCAAAAATTTAAATTTTAATTGTGCACCAGAAAAGACTTTAGGTGGACTCGAACCCACAAGTGACGGACCACTTCACCTAGGTTGTTATTTGTCCAAGTTAATGCACTTTTCAATATCTATATTGTTTCACTATAAAAGAGAAAGATCCTTCTTCTCCATTGACGGTAACTCCGACGTCAAGTACTCTGCAAAAAACTTCGGCAACGCTGTACGGACTCATTTCAACTCCGTTCTTGCTCCGGTTTAGACCGTCGCGATCAAGTCGATGAGATCTATCTGCCAGTATGATCAAAATCGATTTCGTTAGACTTTGATTTCTGGGTAGAGAGCTCTGTTCTAACCGGTTTCTCTCAAATTGAGCTATACCACGACTCTTATACCAAAATTATTGGTGAGTGAGAGGAAATAAACCCAAAAACACTCTTAATTTTTATTGATTTTAATCTTATTTTACAAGATTTTATAGAGCACTCTCACTCTCCCTCTCTCTCTTTGAACTTGGTTGAGTTTTTCCTCACCGCCACACACTAAGCGTACATTTCATCTCTATTTATAGATGCATCTTTGAAGCCACAAACAAAAATCTATTGGGTATAATAAATGAAATTGGCTTGAAGGTCAAGCCGGGTGGTGGAGGTGCGGCTTGCAATGCGGTTTTCGAGCTCTTATTTGTCAACAATGGAGGCACCGGCCACCTTGTTGCTTCTGCTACTGACTTGGGTGGTTTTCAATTGAACTCTAGTTTGTAGGCAACGTACCCAACTTTAGCAAGAATTTTAAAGGGTGCAAGAAACTTTGGACTAAGTTCCAAATTCTTCCGTTGAGCCAAGCTTAATTGGCAATAAGGATCAATGCCTTCCAACTTGATACTCTTGCTCCTTATGCTTGCAATCATTATTTTTTTTTTATTCGACCTTGACAAATTATATTTTGTCTCACAGAGCACTTGATCACATTCCAAAAAGAATTGTTCCACCATAGCAATGCTTGTAGTCCCATGCACATAGGCCAAAAGTGTAAGAGGTTCACGGCCATAAACGATTTCGAAAGGAGTTTTGCCGGTGGATGAATAAAGGCTTGTATTATAGCAGTAATCTACCCAAGGTAGTCATACCACTTATTATTTAGTTTTACTGCTCATGAAACAGTTAAAATGAAAATAAAAGACAAGAAACAATAGAAAATAAAAGACAAGAAACAATAGAATTAGAGAGAGAATATAACGTCTACATCTTGTCATATATTTCATAAAAATAAAGAAAAGACCTTTAAATAGGTATACAATAACTGGTATATATAGTGATAATCAACATATCAAAATAAACCTAACTACTTACTAAAAACTAAGATATAGAATATTTTAATATAGGAATTACTTACTAAAAACTAAAATATAGAGTATTATAATATTAGTAAATATATAAAGAATATCATAACTTAATATAGAATATTCTAACACCCTCCCTCAAACTCAAGATGGTAAACCAACTTGAGCTTGGAAATAGGAGAATTTCAAAACTAGCTGAACCAGATAATAGAACACTCCGTGAATGTAGAATTTGGAGTTGTGTAGCTGCTAACAATGACGAAGTTTTGACGAAAAATTCTTGAAAAAATTTCGCTACAACTAATATGATTATTTTTTGGATTTGAGATTGAAAAATAACCAAACAAATATATGGGGTGCGAAAATTGAACAAGAAAGACAAAACTGAAAAAAGTCAAAAGAAAATAGTAGCATCTTACTCTCCAGAATTTATGGTCAATAAAAAAGACTAACATCTGTTGATGTATAAAAATCGATTACATCAAGAATAGTACTATGAATAGGATGAAGATATGAGATTGAAATATCATCCTAAATAAAAATTTTACTAAAACGATAAAATATGAATAAACAGATATCAAAATCGAAAAAAAAAGGTTAAAAAACCTTAAGAACTGGTTTAGAATGTAGAAGAAAAGAATCAGCAGTAGTTGTGATGGTATTATGGCAGAGCAAAGCTTTGAAAGAGAAAAGCCACCAAAGAAATAAAAAGACATAGAGCATGGCTTTGACACCATGTTAAAATAAAAATAAAAGACAAGAAACAATAGAATTGGAGAGAGAATATAATGTCTACACCTTATCACATATTTCATAAAAATAAAGAAGAGGCCTTTAAATAGGCTTACAATAACTAGTATGTATGGTAATGATCAACATACCAAAATAAACCTAACTACTTACTAAAAACTAAGATATAGAATGTTATAATATAGGAACTAATTATTAAAAACTAAGACATAGAATATTATAATATTGGTAAATATATAAAGAATATCATAACTTAATATAGAATATTCTAACAGAAACAATGTAGGAACATCTCCAAAGTCCAAGAGCTAAAATTGAACTTCATACCATTTAATTCGAATAAATGCTTTGAAAATAAACTAGTGAAAACCCAATCGCGATCACAAACAATTGTTTTAGGCATCCCTTGTAATTTGAAAACATTCTCAAAACATACCTAAGCAATTGATGTGGTGATGTACGGGCGTTTGATGGGATGAAGTGACAATATTTGGAAAATTGATCCACCACGGCATAAATGGAAGTTTTTCCTCTCGAATGTGGTTGCCCGTCTATGAAATCCATTGAGCCCGTCTATGAAATCCATTGAAATATCACTCCAAACATACCGTGGTATAGGGAAGTGGACTCATGAGGTCAGTAGGTTTAGAATGATCAACCTTGTTACATTGACACGACTCACATTATTAGAGAAATTTACTAACCTACTATCTCATGCTGCGCCAATAAAGGACGACCATAATTCAGTGGAGAGTTTTGTGCATACCCAATAAGTATTTGAATTAAATTCTCGTACGATGAGGATAATGAGAGCCAAATTTGTTGAGAGAAATATTTAGTCTTTGAAAAATATCAAACCTCCCTTAAGCATCGAAGGTCCTACGACTTCTCTTTGTTCAACTACAACTTTAGCTTTGATGGGGTTTATCCACTTAGGTACAGGTGTAATTAAGGCATGAAGTTCAAATTTACGGGATAACGCATCTGCGGCCCTAATTTCCTTCTCATATGTTGAAAGCACCAGATTTTTTCCTTTTGAAGCTTTGCTAAAAAATGTTATGATTCACCCACCTTGCATGAGTAGTGCTCTAAGACCCAATCCTAAGACATCACACTCCACAACGAAGGGTTAGGAAAAATCGAGTAGGGCCAGAACAGGCCTAGTTGTCATGGCCTGCTTCAAGTGTTCAAAAGCCTTTTCTACTATTGAGTTCCTCATAAATGAATCTTTTTTCAGCATATTGGTCAAAGGATGGGAAATGACTCCACGACAGTGAATGAATTTACAATAATAGCCTGTAAGATCCAAAAAACCTCTTAATCCCTTCAACCTAGTGGGCTTGGGCCATGTGAGCATGAAAGAAATCTTTTGAGGATCCATTGCCACACCATTGTGAGAGATGAGATGGCCCAATTAATTTACCTACACCAACCGAAACATCATTAGAATGTAATTGGTGCAATTCCCGCAGTTCAAATGCTCATCCCATAATGAATTGTAGATAAGGATATCATATTAAAAAAAAAAAGATTAAAGCAAATTGTTGAGAATTCAAGCAAATTTTCGAATGAATTCTCAAAATGCCGCATTCATCACACTTTGGAATGTAGTGGGGGCGTTGGTGAGACCAAAGGGCATTACAAGAAACTCGTACTGGCCCAGATGGGGAAATGCAGTCTTCTCCATGTCTTCTAGCCTCATGTGGATTTGGTGGTATCTCGACCTAAAATCCAATTTGGTAGAGAACCTCATCCCATGTAATTCATCCAATAATTCATCTATTACTAGAATACGATACTTATCCTTAATGATAATGTTATTGAGTACTCGATGGCTAATCCATAGTCACCAAGAACCGTGTGTTTCTTCACTAGGAGCACCGAGGATGAATAAGGGCTTATGCTAAGGTGCACCACTCTGGAGGATAGAAGACCTTTAACCATTTATTCAATCTTATTTTTTTGATGGTGATGGTAATAATACGGTCTCACTGAAATTGGGCCTATTCCTACCTTCCATATCCTGTGATCTTGGGCTCTTTCGGGTGGTAAGCCTTCAAGTTCTAGGAACACATCCGAGAAATGGTCTAATAAGGAGAGGAAATCTGGGCTGATTGGGCTTGATTTTTGTTGTCTAGTGCCTACATTAATGGCTGGCAATTGCAACGCATATGATTTCTTCCTTTTGAACAAATAGCTATTCATTTCACAGTCACCAATTTAGGTGCCTCATTTAGTCATGAAACTCCACTGATTTACCCTTCCAAGAAAATCTCATCCATAGCTCATTGAAGTCCCAGATTATAGGACTCCATGCCAAACAAAGTATCACAACCTTCTACGGGGAGAAGAAAAAGAAAAAAACTCAACTAAAAGCTTATCCATTGGACCGAGATTTCTTCTGCTTTGTATCTCCCCTCACTCTCCATTTGACTCCCATCTGTAACTTGTACCGGAACGTCTCCATTGTGGTAGGTGTGATTCCTGCTGTTGTTATTTTCGGATTTAAGAAGTTGTGGGTGCTGCCTAATAACCAAAATGGTAATAGTTAGACTTCCAAGTTTCCTTTTCAAGCGCATGGTTTTTGGTGCTATGTTTCCAGAGATGGTGTAGAAGCTAATCTTGGGAATTTCATCTTCTTCATACGGCTCTTTCGGCTTCTCTTTGGTTATAGGATCCTCCACAGAAGGGAAAATTCCCTTTATCAAAAAAGGTTTCTTACAGTGATGCCCAAGGGAGAACTTATCATCACAATTAAAACATATTCCTTGATCCCTTTTTTACTTGAGCTCTATAGGATTCAACCTTTCATTATAGGATTTTTAGTGCAAGATAATGATGGTAAAGCTAATGGAGGGGTTTTGACTGACAGTCAATCTTCTGTGATTCCCATAGCTTCTCCTTTTGGTCATTTAGGCATGATTCATAAAGCTTTGTAAGTCTAATTGCAGCTGACAATGTCAATGGGTTGGTGGCTTGAACATCCACCCTAATTCCTTCCCTTAGGCCACTTCCGAAACACCTAACTTCTTGTACTTCCGTTAATCCCCCTACATGGTAAAATAATTTGTGGAACTCCATTTAGGCACCGTTTAGAGTGCTAATATACTCCAACATCCACTAAAAACTTCTAAAACTTATCTACTTTTTATTTCATTATACGCATTACGAACCCACATTTTATCTCATTTTTTGTCACTCCAAATGCACCCTTAATAGTCTCGAACACTGCTGTTTTACCTGAGTTTAGTGAGGTCACCAAAAACATTATTGTATTTTAATGGATTATAACGCAAGTGCAGCCTATGTTTATAGCTGGCCCAATCTACTCCTTCTTCTCTTCCTTTAAAACTCTGATACCAAAGTTGAACATCACCATCCAAATAATTAAACCGCCATGGGTAATTCTATTAGAATTTTCTTGAATTGAGCTTCCATTAATTGTTGTTTTTTTTAAATTTAATAAAACGGACTAAACCTATATGATTATAAGACATTAAGAATGGGCCATTTTTGTGATCTTTTTATGGGCTTATGCACACCTATTATAAAATAATTATGGTTGGCCGGTAAATGTGGACCTATTGGGTCTAACGGTCTCTTTATGGGAGGGTCCATTGGACTATGTATATATATGTGTGTTGGCTAGGTCCCCTCTCCACTCTAGAGTTTTCAGATTGTTTGACCCATAAATAACCTTCATCTTATTCCTAGAGAATGAGGGGAAGATCTAACCCTAGCGGCTACTGTTCACCATCTTAAGAGATTCTTTTTTACAATCAAAATTGTTCAAACAGGTACGCTTTTACATAACCGTTCTACAAAATAAATAATATTTCAGATTGATGTTTTAAATTCACATTCACATTATTTTATTTCTGACATTTGGTATCAGAGCCTATGAATATGAGTTTAGGACTCTTAAATTTGTTATGTGGAAGTAGTTTACACCTAGAGTTTATATTGGATCTGTTATTGATTGTTAGAAACTAAACAGAAATTAAAAAAAATTATTTTAAAACCTAGATTTATTTAATTTATTCTTTTGATTGATATATATGATAAAATTTTTGTGGGTGTTTTTATTATCAAATTTTGAGCACCGAAATTAAAGTTTGGATACGCGGGAATCGGAATTTTCCGGAAACTTTTCGGTTTACCACGTCCAACTATCTGAACACGTCTTGGTAATGTAGATTATGCTGTGCGCATTTCTGTTCCATAGCATTCTTCATAAAATAAAAAAATAAAAAAAGGACATTATTAATGTTAACTAAAATAGGGGCAGTTAATGGGTAATCAGGACATTCATAGTGCACCGTTTTTTGAATAAATATATATATATATATGTAATTTACACGTTTGCTGCCAAACATATTTTTTAATATGAAAAATTGATTGTATTCATAGACTTTATTCGGCACTTTTTTCTTATTTATAATTTAGCACTAAAATTATAAAATTTTAAATTTTGTTATTTTGTTTTGCCAAATGGAGTTATAAAACAAAATTCTTTGTTTATTTAAATAGCTTAAAATTTTCCCCTAATTTTATTTCTAAAAATTTATAACTTCAAACCATAAGTTGTTAAGCAGAATTGGGAAGACCAATTTAGGTTTCACAATCTATACCCATTTAATTTAAAACTGGGACAACCATAAATAGATTTGTGATCTTAAAAGGTTCCTTTTAACGCGTAACTATTTTGTTTGGGATCATGTGCATACAATATGTTCTAAGTATGTATACTGTTGATTTGGGTAATTTACATTTTTAATTAATACCGATATTAAAAATTTGGGTTGATATGGGTGTTTACTGCCAAAGTGGTACACTCATTGGGATTTAAATTTTCTTCTTTTGCTACAGTATTTTTTTTTAGACGTTATTGCATACAATTACTTGTCTGAAGGGGTCATTGTATGTTTTAATGTGTTGAGATGATATGAAGCATTGGTTAGAAAACACTTCAGTCTAAAAGGTAATTCTGCCGAAGGAAACTGCTTCTGAAAACTTGGGTGCTTTCATTTGGTAGCTTTATGGATGGAGGTCCTGTGGCATGTTGCATTCTCTGCCCAAAGGGGAGACTGTAATAATGCACTTGGATTCTATCAAGTAATGGTTATGTTGTTTAAAGCATATTTATTTTATATTAATTGCCCAATTTATGATTCAATTAATATTCGATTGTTCAAACAGTCCCTTTTGCAGTTAATTGTAGCAATACCACTATTGAGCTCTTGACCGGTTCTAATTATAAGAAGTAGAAACAAGATATTAAGTTTTCTTTGGGTATAGTTGACATTGATTTGGCACTGAGAGAGAAAGAACTATCTAAGCCTATCACTACCAGTATTGCTGATGAGGAGTATTATACCAAGTGGGATAGATCAAATTGTTTGAGCCTCATTGCTATTAAAATATCCATCTTTGAGCACCTTATGAGTGGCCTGCCTGAGACTAGCAGTGCCAAGGAGTTCTTTGATGCTAGGGGAGCTAGATAACATATATCCAGTAAGGCTGGGGCTAGATCTCTTATGAGTGAGCTAACGAGTATAAAGTATGATAGCCAATCTGGGGTAAGGGAAGTCAACCTCAAACTAGCCTTTATCCAGTCCAAACTTAAAGGTCTAAAAGTTCCAATTACTGATGACTGCATTGTTCACCAAGCTCTTAATTCCCTACCCTCTAATGTCAGTCAAATCAAAACAACCTATAATACCCAAAACCAGAATTGGACCATCAATGACCTTATAGCCAAGTGTGTCCTAGAGGAACAGAAACTAAAAAAAAAGAAGAGTGAGAGTGCCTTTGTTGTTTCTAATGTCAAATTTCATCGTGGGAGGGGTCATAGAACCAACGGAAACTTAGGTTTAATACTTCTCATAAAGTTCAAGATAACAACAGGTATGGTGGTGGTCAGACTTATAATATAGGGGGGTCCTAAGGGAATGAAAGATGTCAAGTGTTTCTTTTGTAAGAAGAAAGGTCATAAGAGAGAGACGTGTGTCAAGTTCAAGTCTTGGTTAGAGAAAAGAAGAAAAAATGAGGTAACCCTTTTTCTTTTATTTGTTTTGAATCCAATTTAGTTAATATCCCATCAAATTCTTGGTGGCTTGACAGTGCTGTGACTGTTCATATTGCTATTTCTCTACAGGGGTTCATAAACCAAAAAGAAAGACAAGTGAGAGTTAGTCCAATTACATTCGAGTCTATTGGACTAGTAGTTTTAAATTTAGACTCTAGTTTTCAACTAGTTTTGAAAAATGTTTTTTATGTACCGTCTTTTAAATGGAAATTGATTTCTATTTCTGCATTGGACAAAATTGGATATTCTCTTCATTTTGGTAATGGTAGAGTTAATTTGTTACATAATTCTCAAATTATTGGCCATAGTGTGTTGTGTGATGGCTTATACAGGTTATCTTTATCCCATAATGATGTGTATACCTCCTTCCATGTTGAACGTAGTGTGTCTAAGAGATCTCGCACAAAAGAGAGGTCTTACTTGTTATGGGAAAAACATCTAGGTCACATTTCTAAAAAAAGAATTGAGAGGCTAATAAAAGATGAAATTCTTATTCCTCTCAACTTTAAGGACCTAGATACGTGTGTTGATTGTATTAGGGGTAAGCTAACCAAGACTAAGAAGAAAGGAGCGACACAGAGTCTGGGTCTTTTACAAATAGTGCAATTTGACATCAGTGGACCTTATACTACTACCTTTTGTGGCAACAAATATATGATCACCTTTATTGATGAATTTTCACGTTATAGCTATGTCTACCTCATAAAAGAAAAGTCTGATGCTCTTGAAAAGTTCAAAAATTTTAAAACAGAGATAGAAAAACAATTAGGAAAGGTCATTAAAATTGTTAGGTCTAACTGTGGTTATGAGTACTATGGTAAACTTTATGTATCTGGACAGTAGATAGGTCCATTTGCTAAGCATTTGTAAGATTGTGGGATTATTGCCCAATACACTATGCCTGGTAATTCTGAACAAAATGGTGGGCCGAAAGGTGTAATCGCATCCTGAAGGATATGATGAGGAATATGATGAGCCGAAGTAACTTACCGATGTACCTCTGGGATGAAGCCATTAGAACTGCCTTATATATTCTAAATAAAGTTCCCTATAAATCTGTCTCCAAGACACCATTTGAGTTATGGACTGGTAGAAAGCCTAGCCTTAATCATTTAAGAGTCTGAGGTTGTCTTGCTGAAGTGAGAATTTATAACCCATTAGAGAAAAAGACTGACCCTAAAACTATTCGTTGCTACTTTATCAGATATCTAGATCATTCTAAAGGATACAGGTTCTATTACCCAGCAACAAGCGCTAAGATTGTTGAGTCAATGACAGCTAAGTTCTTAGAGCTTGATGATTAGCATGCAATGTTGTATAATTCTATATCCATTGAGCATGCTAATTGTGCATTTAAGCTTGTAATAGCTATGTGTTAGCTTAATTATCTAATTTCTATGCATTATTGGTGCTTGTGTGTTTCAGGTGATAGAATTTGGTGTTTTAGGCCTAAAATATACCAAAAGTACATATGAGAAGGAGCCAATGCAAGCCGGAACAAAGAAAGTGCAAGAAAAGAACTTAGGGGTCATTGGGTATTTCACCGACCACTAGGCATGCATAGAGAAAATTGCTTCAAGACACAAATGCCAACATGTCAAAGGATTACCAAGACTTCCTCAACTTTCTAAGATCCATCTCAAGCCATAAGATCAGGTACCATGGCTGCCAAGGAGAAGGAAATGGTCCGAAGTTCAAGATGGTTGAAGTGGTATGCAGTTGAAGTTCCAACTCAACACCCTGGCAGTGTTTGGATCATAATTTCTTCCTCACACCTTTGATTGATGAGAATCCTTTTGGGTTGGAAAGAAGACTCAAAGATATCTTTTAGTAGAAACCTCAATCTTTCATCTTCAAGGTCAAAATCATAGCAGAATTTGGGAACACTAGCAAGGGTGTCCAGACACCCTCCGGACCACAGAAGACAAAAGAATTGGAGCTTAGAGCTACTGCCGTCTGGACACCAGGGACACCCAAGAACGCATGACGCTTACTTATTTTAGGGTTTTGTACGTGGGTTATAAATACCCAATGCACAGCCGTTTGTGAGAGTTCCTTCCAACTGTCTACGGGTTGTTTTCTTTGTATTATTTCAGATTCTTTTTTTAAAATAGGTTAGTTTAGATAGTTTATATGCTTCATATTATGGATTCAAGTTCTTGAACATCAAAATAAGTTTTTGGGTCTTTATCTATGGAGTTTGTTTTCTTTACCTTCTCTTTTATTTTCTGTTTTGTTTATTTATTTATCATGTTAGCGTA